>JADGMU010000792.1:0-15691 GCA_016920895.1 Vaccinium myrtillus | reverse complement strand
AAGTTGGAGGAAATTTTATGGGTATTCCACTAAACAAAAAAAAAAAACATTTTTTTTTCCAAAAACCGAGACAGGTTATTTTCTCACAATACATCACAAAAAAAAATAAAAGCCAATTTATTCTAAAAACACCCTTATAAAAACACCATTAGCAGAATACCCCTTTGATTGGGTGTTGTACACACCTTTTATGTCCCACGTGAGAATGAACTTTGGCTGAGGTGTCGAGCAGCCATTGGCGGCTATAAGTGGCTTATTCACGGCTCCTCCATGAATAAGTTTTTCTCTTACAATACACCTCTATTAAAAGTGTTTGTCATATGCACTTATCGTATGATTTATATTGTTCAACCTCGTGACAATTGTAACATTATTTAGTTTCCTGTAACTTTTATACTATTAAAAAGTCCTAACTTTTCAAAAATATGAATCATAACATTTTCTCTATGATTCATAATATTTTGGAGTATCCCGTAATTATTACACAAAAAAATCATAACTTTTTATTAACAAGAGGTAACCGATTCGTAACATTTTTAAGATTATGTATCAAATAGGATAATGTATTATAGCATTTTTCTACAATCATAGATTATCATGTCCACTTTCTTGGCAATTTCGGAATTCAGCCAAAAGGATGACTATTCCATTATAGTGACTGATGATGTGAAATCCAAGATTTCATTCTATACGCAATCCTAGAATACTATTCCCTCCGTCTCCATGTTATTGGTCCTCTTTAATTTTTGAAAGTCAAATTGTGAGCTGTTCTTGGTAGCACTAAACGTGAGCTGTTCCCTTATATAAATGATCGAGTTATCAAGTAATTGCGGAGTTGGAAAGACTCCCAAATTAACCCAGCTGGGCGTGAAGTATTGCTGAAATCAGTATCATTGACTCTTCCAAATTATGTAATGTCTTGTTTCCATTTGCCCAAAACACTTTTGCACCAGATTTCAGCCGAAATAGCAAAATTCACAAGGATGACTATTCTTGGTAGCACTAAACGCAATCCTATACGCAATCCTAGAATACTATTCTATACACCCATTTCGGATGGAAACCCAACTGTCCTAAAACCATCTCAAATTCACAAGTCGTTCTTTTTTGTTTGACTAATTCCTCGTGTTACAGTATGTGTGAATTAGTTTGGGCAATTCCACAACTAACCCTTTTTTATTTCACATAGGAAGTGATACTTTTATCAGAAAATTGGTGTAAATACATGTTTGGAGAGCTTTTAAATGGTGTTTAGTCAGGTTTAACTTATTTTAATCCTTCGTCGTTGATAGAAAATATTTGAGGGTTCAAGGACAACATTAGACAAAAATACCCTTAATGAGAGTCTTTCCGCGCCTTCTTTATGCGACCATCCCGTCACTTTCCCGTCATGAAAAAGGCGCTCACTGTGGGTCACAGGCGACTTTCCCACTGTTGGGTCATTTTCAACTCTCTCTCTCTCATTAATTCCGTCACTTTCCCACTGTCGGGTCACTTTCAACTCTCTCTCTCTCATTAATTGCTATTGTTGGACACAAAATTCCGTCACACTCCCACTGTTGGACACAAAATTAATTTATCTCCTTTAATTTTTGGGGTGGGTTCAATTTTAGGGGTTTAGGCTCTTTGAGGTAGGGTATAGTGGGTTTAGGCATTTTGGTTTTAGGCACTTAGGGTGCACTTTCCAATTATAGGGTTTTAGTGGTTTAGGCACTTTCATAGGGTACCCTAGGGTTTAGGCACCTAGGGTGCACTTTCTAATTATATGATTTTAGTTGTTTAGATACTTTCATAGGGTACCCTAGTGTTTTAGGCACTTTCATAGGGTACCCTAGGGTTTAGGTTTAGGGTGCACTTTCCAATTATAAGGTTTTAGTGGTTTAGACACTTTCTTAGGGTACTCTAGGGTTTTAAGCACTTTCATAGGGTACCATAGAGTTTAGGTTTAGGCACTTTCATTAGGTTTGGGGGTTTATGCACTTTCATTGGCTAGTAGGGGCATTTTTGGAATGTGTAGGTGTAGGTGATTTGTGCTCTTGGCATTAATGAAAAAGTTGATGTCCTTATTGAAGTAAATACCTCTTTTCTATATCCTTTCCAAAAATGGACCCTACTTTTATTGGTGATGAACTGAGGGGAGTCTGATCAAAAAAAAAAAACTGAGGGGAGCGGCACTTGTGGTTATTTTAGTGATCCTAGTCACTACATCCACATAGTGGCCTCAATGGTGGACCTTATGGAGAGCCGACCTTGAGCTAAAGCAAGCGTTGCGCCCGATTTAGACCCCCCTTTCCCCAATAATAATAATAATAATAATAATAAAAATACGAACTTTAAGGGCCTCCCATAGTTTAATACCCCTTGGTACCCCTATGTATCTTTTGTAATATAAAAAAAAAAATGTATATCATATATAATTAGTACTTTTGCTTCTAAAAGTACAAAGATTGATATTTAGATGATGCTTTTAAAATCAAGTGTGGTTCGGGTTTTTATGTGTTTAGTGATATTTAAGTAACGATTTTGAAATCTAAGAATGTTGTGTTATTGTTTTAGGATTATTTCTGATTGATGAATACTGATATTTATTTTTAAGTGTAATTTACCTCTTACATATTGTTCATTAAGATTTTGAAAAAGGTCTCCTTTTGGTTTTCGCTTTAAGCGTCCAAAAAAGTCAGGGCCGGCTCTGACCTTGTGAAATCTTTGTTTGGGATCGAAATCGTTCATTTTTTCAAGAATGTTGAGCACAGTATGAGTGCGGAAAATTATGATCATTGGAGATTTTTAGACACATAATTGAGACGAATTTGTTTTACAATGTAATCTCCACATGATATTGATCATCCATATAAATGTTATCCGAACATATGACTACCAATATCCAATTAGAGGGTATACAATTAATGTCAGTACGGAGATGTAGTGACTTGAGTTACTACGAGTACTCCAAATCCGGAGAGCACCAGGGAGTCAATACTGTACATAGGTTTTATTTTATTAGTTGAACGGAGAAACATTTGTTTGTAGAGCTGGTCCCTGAGGGTGGTTCCTAGCTTTTGCCAACTTAAAATTCGGCGTCCATTGTGTTCTCACTATCTATAAATATAAGCTGAGGAGCAAGTGGCCTATGCTTCCTTTACTCTTACATCAACAGTACTTCTCTGATAAAACATCTCTTCTGAGTACATCCCTTGATTTACACTCGCTAGCTATCTAGGGTTATGATGAACAAGTGCAAAAGAACTTGTCATGAAAAACTTGATCGGAAGATAGTGGAGAGGGATAGGAGAATCTACATGAAAGGTCTCTGCCACAAGCTCACTGCTCTCATCCCTCCCCACCATTTTAATTCCTCCAAGGTTCTCTCTCTCTCTCTCTCTCTCTCTCTCTCTCTCTCTCTCTCTCTCTCTCTCTCTCTCTCTCTCTCTCTCTCTCTCTATGTGCGTGTGATCGAATCGCACCGATCGACTACTTGATAATTGCCCGCATATGGAGGAAATCCTGACAACATGTGAGAGAGGGCGAGTGAAGAAATAAATAATAAAGTTTCCTCTCTTTAAGTTTTTAGATGAGGAAAATCGATCCTGCAGCCTTGGAATGATAAGCCTATTTGGGATCGATTAACCGTTGTGACAACCGCTTAGGATGCTCTCTTTGTTATGGCCTTCAACACCAATCCATACATCGTACATATTGCTAAAGACACCAATCCATACATCGTACATATTGCTAAAGAGATCTTACTTTTGAGTTTCAAATTATTATTTTGCCAACTTTTTAGTTCATGATGATATGATGATACAGTTTGATTTGGTGAAGAGGACATGCAACAGTTTGGAACTAGGGTTTCTGTGACTTTCCGCCTTTTCCCTTCTCATACATACTTCCTTTAAGTTAAAATAAAAATGGTCAACCCTTCTACTAGCTTTCTTTATAAAATTGAAAATAAGATATTTAAGAACTTCCATTGATGAAGCCAGTTTTACACCGAGGCTTAGGGTTTCATATCGACTCCTACTTTTTTTTTTTTTGTCATCGGCAAAAAGATTTCATTAATCTTTAAGAAGGAAAACAAAGATTGAAAGGATGACGCACCAACAAAAGGCCAACCGAAAACCAAACCCAAAAGGTCTGCAAAAAACCAACCAAAACACCACAAGCAACAAACCAACCACCTATTATGGACTCCTACTTTACCGTTGAATTCCTGCAGAATGGACTACGATGTCCTCATGCAAAATCTATAATCTCATTCTAGGTTTTTCTTAAAGTTCCAAAATATGGGAAACTTAATTTCTTCTAAAAATACCTCTAGTCTCTTGGCTTATGTTTTTTTTTTTTTTTTACCGGTTAGTGATTTCTTGGCTAGCTTACATGCACATCGATTAATTCCCTTCTCGATCCGATCAAAGACAGGTTATCCACGCTGAAACTTGAGAATTGATAAGAAAATTCTTTCTTGTGGCCTAACTCCAACATTCGAATCTTGGTCAATTGTGGGGAGCAAGCTTTTATGTCTAGTTATTGCTTTAATAACTTCAACCCATGCATAACCTGCAATAGAGACAGTTTTTGCCATCCTATTTCACATCTTCAATATAATGCCTTGCCTTCTCTTTATTACTAACGGGGCATACCAATTACCAATCACCCTAAGTTTACCACACAATTGTTTTTGTACTGAAAACGCGTGTAGGTTTTTCAAACTTAATCTTAAAAGTTGAATTTTTTTGAAATACACTCATCAATATTGCATCCATTTGGTCCTTGATCTCCTTTTATTTCAGGGACGGAGCCAGGATTCAGCCACAGGGGTCGTATTTTTGAAACGTGGGTGGCACGTGCCGCCTCCCTCCTTCTTAGCTCCGTCCCTGCATTATTTCTATGCTACTACGATTCGAACTCATAATATTTTGCCCCCCAAAATGACATAATATTTTCAGGGCATGCTATCGCAACAAGAGCAGCTGAATGTGGCAGAAAGATACGTTAAGCTATTGGAAAACAGAGTTGAGGAGTTGAAGGCAAGGAGGACAGCACTAGCTATCAGCAATAACGATGGCGACACCAGCAGAATCAAATTGCCAGTGATTGAATTAAGAGAGCATTTCGGTTCAAGTTTAGAAGTTGTTTTGATAACTGGGTTGAAGAAGAACTTCATGATGTATGAAGTTATTGGTGTGATGGAGGATGAAGGAGCTGAGGTTGTTGGTGCCAGATTTTCTACTGTGGGTGATGAGGTTTTCCATACTCTCCATGCTAAGGTGATTAATTTACTTTACGTACCCATGTTTTATCTTCGTTTTTTTTGTATTCGAAACAGAGAATTTATGATGCACCGCATGAAAATGGACATACGGTATGCTCCGTTATGTATGATTTTGGTACTTATTATTATGTACTATAATTTTGGTACTTGTTACATATATTTTAGTAGATTACCAATTTACCATGAATAGTTAAAAACCCATAACGGTTCGTAATAAGTACCAAAATTATACGTAAGAAGGTTACTATGAATAGTGAATTTTTAAAAAATTCATAACGGTTTATAATTTGACCAAAATCATACGTAACAAGTATCGTACCAAAAAAATATATAATGAGGCTTACTGTAGCATCTTCCTTCTTATCAATGTTTTAAGTAGCGGTAGACTTCGTAACGGTAGCGGGATTATTGATGACGCGTAGCGAGAATTGGATGTACTGATCGTAAAATTTTTAAAATTATTTTTGGCGTCGGAGCCCCTAAAGTGGCCGTAGCAGTCATGTACCTGCTGGAAAACAGGTAACAAACAAAATAGCGGAAATTGGCTGATACAGATGTTAGTCTTTCGTAATGCCAATATAGCGGGATGTAGTGGTACCGAAAGACCGAAAAACCACTACTCAGCAGTCAATATACTACGTCGGCCGTTATTTAAATTCTTCGGTCTTACATAAAGCATCTCAGCTGGTTGGGTCCCTTGGGATCATAATGAAGGAATATTTGTTGTCTCATGTTGGCGAGCTCATGGCTTATGTTTTAGCGTTTTTTTTTTTTTTGGTATGTCGAAAATATATTAAAACTTAACCTAGAGTGTCAAACAGCATCAAGAGTGCAAGAAGTTGATTACACACACTAGATAACATAGAAGAAAGCATGATAAACTAGATAGCTAAGTTAATCAAGGATCTGTCGAATGTTAAGGTTGTCCCTTGAGATGAATTTCCTTATGGCCACAGCGGGGTTGCTAGTCACCACCAATTCTTCGCCCTGTTCAGCTCCAAGACTAGCAAGAAAATCTGCACATTCTTTGCATTACGGTAGATGTGAGTGAGGGTGCTTCCCGTTCGGTTTAAGAAATATTTTCCATTGTTTAGAATGTTGCTTTGATGATGGTTAGCATTCGCTCCTTCACTAAAAAGTAACACCGCCATTTGGGAATCCGATTCAAGATGATTGTTAACCCCCTGTAGATACTCCATATATCCGTTTCCAAGCTCGAACTAGCCACCATTTTCCCATAGCATCCCAACTCCAAGCACCTTGATCATTCCTAAAAATGCCTCCAAAACCTGCCTTCCTTCTACTTTCATACCAACACCCATCTGTGTTGAGTTTAAGGTTACTTGAAGATGGGTTTAACTAATTAAGTGGGCATGATAAATCAAAAGGTATATGTCTTTTATGATATCGCGTATTCAAATGTTATGGATGTCAAATTTATAAATAAATTAAGAAGATGACTTGATGGAGCTTGTCCTCCTCCAATTTGTAATTCGTTCATTCTAGTCAAATTCTTCCGCCGCCCTGGAGTAGGCTTGATGTGCACGCCAAGTTATCGTGTCTCTAAAAACATGTTCTACGGGCCAGTTGTTTGGTGTATGTTATGGGTAATTTTACACATATTTTTGGTTAGTTATGAAAGAGCTCTACTTTGAAAGTATATGGTACAAATAGTTTTGAAGAATAGTACGCATATTTTATCTTTGTTCATTTTTGTAAAGTTTTCGGTTTATATTATGAATATTTTTTTGGTTCATTATTTACGCATATTTATGATATAATTTACGTACCTAGAAAGAGCATCTAGATGCTTGGCCTACGCATTTATTTTACTACAAATCAGAGAGACTCCTCATCTATGGCTCTGTACCACTTAACACCCTTCATATAAAAATCGATAAAGGAGACCCCAACCTAACAATGAAATCATAAATTAAAATATGAAAAGAAATGTCTTGAGAGTTTTGAAGAGACCAAAACTCTCCTAATGTTGCTACTCGTGAGTTGGTGACTAACAATTTAATATGGTATGAGAGCATGCAATAAATCTTGAGTCCGAATCTCACCGCCTATCTAATGATTATAATTTACAAGTGTTTAGCCCGCTGATAGAGGAGAGTCTCGCCACACGTAAGGGAGCATGTTAAAAATATAAATAATAAAGTTACTCCTCTCTCTAAAAGCTTAAACTATTAGATGTTGGCGTCTGACAATCTAAATTTTTTTTGGTATTGAATGACGTGTAAGCATTTTTTATTGATTAGTGAAACTCTACACCAATTGAAACAGCCCCATTTACTGCAAATATTTCATCCTTTCCCTATTGACATTGTTATCATAGAATTAACCATGCACTTAATTTTGTATGCATTCACGTTACCTTGTGCATGTTGATTCTGCTTCTTCATGAGTTCAACTTCTGCATTCACTTAATTTTGATTCTTGGCCTCCAGATCCTTGTCCTACTGCGGTGGATTAATCCAACAAAAATAAGTGCATTCAATTTTGTTTCGGTAGAAAAAGAAAATCACGTTTCTGAACAATTTTACTGAAGAAGAAAATGAGGGTTTTTGCCAAACCCTATGCAGGATTTGTGTATGGGAGGGACCCGAATCACATGTATTTTCATATTTATAATAATATATATTGGCCCTGTTCATTTCCCAGTTTAGTTTTAGTTTTAGTTTTAGCTTGTGGTTTTTTAGATGAAGGGTCTTAAGTGATATACCGAGTCACAGATGATGGAGGCTCTCTGATTTTTACCCTAAATTTTTGTGAGTTATGCACTATATATAGTCTTCTCACTAAAAAAATCCTTTTTTCTTACTCCAATTTTTCTACATGCTCCAGCACTTATATACTGTTTTTCCTAACTAGCTTAACATAGGGCACGATGCTATCTATTTTACGTTCCAAATTTCCGCACAGAAAATATCAAAATGTAAACGCAAGATATATACACCACAAGCTACCATCAGAGTGAGAGTAATTTTGGGCAATAACCAAACACGCGAGTATTTTACGTGGTTCGATCATAGTAGAGCCAGAGGTGTATATACGGGCCCCGGGAGCCCCAGCCCCCCAAATTCTTAAAATTGTACAAATTTTAGTATACAAATCTCCGAAAATATGAATAATGTTGATTTTTCTAGTTAAAAATTGAAGTTATTTTACATAGTCATGTGGATTTTTCTCACTTTTTTCTGTAGATGAAAATAATCACACATGAGTGTTGTAACTGTCAAACAAATACAAAACATTGTCATATACAATACAGTGATGTACTACGAAAGCCGCCGTTCAAAAAAAAACAATTACAAAAGCTATATTTTCTTTTTTTTTGATCAACAGCTACCTGATATGGTGAGTAAACTTTTTATGAAATATGTAGTCTCTTAAGCAAGATTCTGAATACCGTGCCGGCTTGGGTACGCTTCTTACTGGTGCGATCGATCAGAAGGTGATCGATCGGCGATATCCGTCAGACTTGGTTTAGACTCTTAAGTCGGGTTCCCTCGGATTTAGGATCTTAAGCCGGGTTGGGGCTCCACCGCTGGTTCGACGAATATTATATGTACTCATGCATGTGGGGTACTCATAAACTCGATGAATTTTCAAAAGTTAGTGATTTTGTTTTTTTTTTGTAATGCAGGTCAAAGTTTCAAGAGTCGGTGTGGATGCCGAAAGCATATGTCGAAGACTGAAGGAATTGGTTTGCTGATTCCTTCTTCTTTACTAACTTAATTACACTATGATGTTGGATTTGAGGGGGAAAGTATTCAATACACACCTCTTTACAAAAATTTAAGCTTATTTTACAATTTTTTGGGTGCATTTTAAGTGTTTTTTTTTTTTTTTGGATTGTTTTTTTTTTAAGTGTACGGTACGTCTTTTACGAATTTTGTCGCTCATTTATAAATTTTTGTGGCTCGAGATCTGAATTTTTTTTGCAATCAATTACAAGAATTTGTGGTGGTTTATGAACTCTTGTGGCTCAATATATAAATGGCCACACCGTACGTACATCGTTTTTAGGGGTTTTTTTTCTTCTTGTCAGACGGTAGGATGTTTCTTTTTTAAAATAGCAAAAATTTATTAAAATTCGATAACGAGTACAACGAGGAGAATAAAACCAGTAACACACAAGCAACATGACATGCCATGATAAGATGCCAGATGACAGAATGTTAGTAGCTAGTAGTATATATGTTAGTTAAGTTAATTTACGACAAAAGATATCGTTGGTAACATTGTACACAACTAACTGAGTTAGAAGCCCTGGTCTCAGGGACGGATCCAAAAATCCAATCCAGTGGGGGCATTTTATTAATTATAATCATGTAATTTTTTTCCTAATCAACGATCACTACAACAAAAAAGGCTTGATAGGACACTCATAACTGCCTCAATAAGTGACCTGTTGAGGCATTTTACTTATTGAGGCACTACAACTTAGTGCCGCTTGTATCGATGCAGCTAAAAGTGTAATGCGGCACTTTCTATGAGGCATTTTAAGGGGTCACTATAGCTTTTACTCGCAGCACTTGTAGGTGCCGCATAGGATACTCTAACGAGGCACTTATAAATACCTCATAATCCACTTATTGAGACAATTTCTGGAGCTGTAATAGAAAATCAACCGCACCCATTTAACCATGGTTAACAACTGATGAGGCATTTATAAGTGCCCCCATAGCTCATTTGGCGTTGCAATTCTAAATGCCTTGATAGGTTTGGTATTGTGGCACTTAAAACTGCCCCAAAAAGTCTTTCTAGTTTAAAAAATAATAATGACCCGCTGGAGGCTAATTAGAGCTGAATTACCCATTCAAACACCAGTTGCGCACCAAATAAGAACAGTATATTACTCCTCAAGATTTCAGTATAATAAGGGGCATTGTGCAGATCCAATGTCAATACAATGTCTATCCAAAACAAAAGAAAATCAGCCCTAAAACAAGCATTTGAGATTACACTATGACAGTCGACGTGAAAATGTCACCAGAACTTGTCTTAAGGAACATCTCAACACCATCAACAGCTCCCGAGAAGACCATCGAAGGCTTTAAACTACACAAGAAAGGTGATTGAAATCAGTTATAATAAACTTGAAGTGAACTCACAATCAAAATAGACATTAGACACAACATGTGAACATACAAAAAATATAAACTAGTCATTTTAGATATACCGTAAACCACACTATGTCCAAACACAATCTCTTAACATGAACGCCAAAATGCTCCAAATCTGTATCTTGGCTCTCCACTATTTTATTGGCTGCAAGCACAGAACATGTGATGCCTTATTTCATTCATCAGAGAATCGATTAACTAAGAGCAGTAAGATGAAATCAAACAAGACATACTTCATAAGATTCAAGAATTGAAAGGTTTTTTCTGCAGAATTTTACAGTCATCTCCTTTAGATTCTATGTTGAGCTAACATATAGAAGCTGACTTGCTCTGCCATTATGTATCAGACAAGCCTATGACAAGACATTAGTACTATGTCATCTCAGAAAACATGGAATACTAAATTCGTTAGGTTACTTAGTGTAACAGCTATGGCATCATTGTTGAGCTCTAGTATTACCCAACTAACATACACTTAGTGACTTAAAACTCGAAGAGTGACATATCAGGCAAGAGAATTAAAGGAAAATCCATTACAATCGGATTGGATCAAGCTATTATTGACATCCTAAGATTCAAATGTCCCACCGGTAGTCACATAAACTTGAAACTTTTCATGCCAATAGCAGCAATCTTCATAACTAAATGAAGGTACAATAAATTCATAACAACAAGAATAAAATTCTAATCAAATGCATTAGAGCACCCAGTTTGACAATTAAAAAGAGGAAAACTGCAAAGTAAACTTATGTCTCTGTTCTCTAATGAGATCTTTCATGTACCCCATTATGCCAAAAATAAGGTATATCAATCCACAAAGTCAAAAAGATAAAAACTCACCTGCTATTTAGTATTTCAAGGGGTTGATTTTATTTCATATGAAGTGGATGAACATCGTACATTGTTGGAACAGACAAATGTAACGGCTAGCAATGCCCAATAGTACCTTAGACAAAAACAAGTCAGAAGGATAAGCATAAAAAAGATAGTTGCCAAGCTTGTCATAAGGAACGTAGGGAATGGAACAAAAAAAAAAAAAAAAACAACTAAGACAATTATGCAATACCATATCCTTTGAAGAGAAGGAAATTGAAGAGCTAACTTCCACGTATGAGCATGTATGAGCTGGTAAGACAATATCAAATTACCAATACCATATCACCTGCTATTATTTTTTGTGACAAGCTCTATCCAATCGAGACTCGCAAATATATGCCGTTTATTATGCTTTAGTCATTTGAGATTTTGTTGTCTTCTTAGTCTTAGGGTAAGCATCTAATTGATTCACCTTATCAATCATCAATTTACATGTTATTGAATCAGTTCAACTAATGCTTTAGATAGATTTCTAGACCATAGATAATACACTTAAACTAATACTCACTGTTTTTACGTATAAGTTCCCAAAATTCGGGCATGCAGAAACTACAAAGAATATTAATCTAACAAATTGTACTTGTAATCTACCAAATCACAAAGATTGTTGTACTTGACCAATTAACAATAAGTCAACAAGAAAACAACTAAAGGGCCTAAAATCAACCATGATTTTAGCACTTGGTAACTCATTTGCTAAAATCGGGGTTGCTAAAATCAAACGAAAAACTCAAATTTAAAGTATAATTATAAAATGCTTTTTTCCAATGGATTTTATCAAGATTTGATAAAATCAAGCCCTTGATTTTATCCATTGGTGAAGACATGTGATAAAATCTGTAGATTTTTGCATTCAAAAATCACAAAAATCTACAGATTTTATCAAATCTCTTCACCAATGGATAAAATCAAGGGCTTGATTTTAACAAATTTTGATAAAATCTATTGGTGAACAACCAGTAAATTATAAAGCAGAACCCTAGCTAGACATTCAATTGTTCAATTAATTCAAATGAACGAAACACTCCCAAAAAAATAAAGCAAATTCTAAAGGGAGGCATTGGGCCCATAGAACATCATACACTTGTGAGATTTGATTGACGACAGGAACTCAAAGAGGTAATGCAAGAGAGATTCATGAATTCAACAAATAAATAAGAAAAGCCATTAAAAGTTTTGTAATGAATGCTACAAAATGTAAAGATCACGTTTTAGAAATAATACTCATCAGAATGAGAAAACTACAGCAGTGATAAAGTAATCTGAATCCTACCATTAAAATACGAAATTGTGGTAACGAGAAAATTGCCCCCAATCTCCTTGCTGTTCACGATTTGCCTTTGAACATCGTTTCGTGTTGAAAGCCCTAGCCCCGCTGCTCATTTTTTACAAAACAAGGAGAGAGATCGTCGGTTTGTGTGGTTCTGAACTCCTTACAAAGATATACGATTTTGAATCAGTTAGGAAAGCAAATTAAGGTGTAGAGGACGAGAGAGAGATTTGGATTGGGGGCGATTGTGAAGTTAGGGCAAAAGGAAGAGGCATCAGAGGATGAGAGAGAGAGAGAGAGAGATTTGGGTATGTGGGCAATCCTGATTTGGGTTTGGATTTTGGAACCAATCTTGCTTTTAGGGGCAAAACGAAATATAACTTGAAATTTAACGCCCCAAAAAGAGTACTAAATTTAAAAGTTTTCGTCTCCCCGCCAATTTGGAAAATTGTACCATCTATACACATCCCATCTATGCACCCAACGGTAAAATTTGCCGTAAAATTGTACTACGCGAGGGTTTTTAGAGTCTTTTTCTTCGAATCGGAACCGTCTACATTTTGCGTGGGAGTGATTATATCCTCTGTGCAAAAAATTAAGTAAATTAATTATCACTAAGTACCTCATCGAATCAGACAAAATTTTGGTTTACAATAAATCAACGTCCCGATTAAAAGGCTTTGAATACCCGATAGACTTCAAATTTGGCGAGAGTGATTAAAAAAACAATACAAACAATGTGAACGGTTTGGATCGTCATAATTATGTTGAGATCGCGTGTCTAGCGTACATTACCATATAGCATAACATCTTAGTTCATAACCAAGTTAGTTCGATGTATATGATCAAAAGGTAGGTGCAGACTCGATTTCTCGAATGTTCGATCTAAACCGTTACGATTTCATATCTTATCAATTCTATCATTTTCCTCGAAAACGGTGGCTATCAAATGTCGGCAACCATCTGATCAGATCAAATTCGGTGCATTTAAGAGCAATAATGTCCTATAATGCATGACTCGACGACCATCAGAGCAGTTTTTTTCGTATCGGAACCGTCTAGATTGCAAGTGGGAGTGATTATATCCTCCATGCAAAAAATGAAGTAGATTTAACTATCGTTACGTATTTGATCGAAGGTCACAAATTGTCGGTTGATAATAAATCAACGTCCCTGATGAAAGGGCTTTCAATACCCGATGGACTTCAAATTTGGCGAGGGTGATTAAAATAGCTAAACAAACAAAGTGAACGGTGTGGATCGTCATAAATGTGTTGTGATTGTGTGGCTAATGCATAATATAATCAAAATTTTATACAAAACAATATAACATATTAATAATTTAACATATTATGTAATTATAAAAATTCAATTTTGACCTATCAATTCAAAAATCAAATATTTCATTTTAATTATTAAAAATTTATTTTTCATTTTTACTTCATTTTCAAATAAAATTTAATTTATGTGTCGTGCCGTGTCGTGCCATGCCAACTATCGTGTCGTGCCCACCCATTTCCGTGCCCGTGCCCCCTCAGACCGTCCCGTGTCGTGCCCAACTTTTACCGTGCCCAAACCGTGCATGTGCCGGAGTTTTTCGTGCCGGGCCGAGCCGGCTAGGCCCATTTGACACCTTTATGCCAAATTAACTGGTGTATAAACAACACAGTATTATTAGTTAAGTTTGAAGAAAGTGTCTTATTATAGCTTTTCTTTGAGGCAACTACAGGTGCCTCAACAGGCTGCCAAAAAAATAATTATATATTCAATTCTTTGGGATTAAGTTCGGTCTGCTACAGAAACAATGAAGAGAAAAAAACTAATACCAAAACGACGTAGTATTATGCCTCCAAGAAAGTGCCCTATCATATCCAGCTTTTAGAGGCACCAACAATTGCCCTATCAAATTTACCTTAAGTACATTAAATATATAAAATCTGGGCTTAAATTTGACTGCCCCAATAGGGACAATCAAATGGGGCACTTGGGAAGGTGGTGTCTCATTAGTAATTTGATAGGACACTTTGTTAAAAGTGCCCTTTAAAAAGTGCCCCTAAATCCCTATTTTGTTGTAGTGGATTTTGTTAGGGACAAGAAATCGTGTAAGATTGATTAATTCTAAACTTCATATCAAATGAGAAATTATTGAAGGCTAGGGACCATTGTAAAAGATCTCTATTATTAAAAAATATCTAAGTTAAACAATTTCATCATGGTTTTGTATCATTTTCTTAAAAAGAAGGAAGAAAATTAAAATTCAGGGAAAAAAGTTAGGGGAATTGTCATTGCCATTATATATAATAAAACTACCAAGTTGTTGTACAAAGATTTTTGTTGGTCTAGTGGAAAGGAGGGAAGGCAATTAGTTTTGGAACCAAAGGTCCAGGGTTCAAACCTCAACAATCACTCTTATTTGATAACATTTCAACTTTTGTGGCTTAAAAAAGAAGGGAGAGGAGTCGAACTTGCGACATACTGCTTGGAGGCAACGCGACTTACCACTAGCAACACGCTGGTTATCTTACTGAACTCGACACAAAAAATATATATACGAAACTTATTCCCAGAATTTTTTTTTTTTTTTTTACCTTGGCAAGTGGGGGTCGGGGCGCGCGTCCCCCGCCCCCCCTTGGATCCGTCCCTGCCTGGTCTACCTTATTCGATTTGAGAAAGGACCTAAACTAAATCCCTTTCATAATAAAAAAAAATATTACCATTAGATAAGAATTATGTCTTGGCAGACAAAAATACCTCTATAAATCTGCTGTTGAACCCTCCCAATTCATCCACAACCCTTGATTAAAAAAAATTACCATTAGTGTATGACTGTATGCAAAAGGATTATTGTGGAAAATGCGAAATCTCCTCTAAAGTTAATTTTTTGAGATTGTGCGTCTCTCTCTCAATTTCGATCGAGTATTATCTTAGCATAATATACTCTGCGAATTAATTTCTCGCAAACACTCAAAGTCCAAAATATGAAAATTGAAAATGCAGAAATCCAGCTCCCAAACAGCTCTTTAGTTTCAGTTCAAATTTTTATTTTAAAAAAAAAAAAAACGGCCCCTTAGTTTAATTATCATGAGGGTTGAAACCTCACCCGTTGCACAATTTAATAATTTAAGAGATTTATAAACA
>JADGMU010000791.1:0-37506 GCA_016920895.1 Vaccinium myrtillus | reverse complement strand
TATCAATTTTATAAAGTCATATTAGGAAATATTTTTGTAAACATGTGTCGTCCAAAAATTTATTTATTTTTTGTTGGAAAATAATTTTTGCTCTCCTTTTATTTTTTGGTAATTGAAAGAGTCCTTGGCCATCACTATCCTCTCTCTCTCTCTCCCTCCCTCCCTCCTTTGACATTGTAGCCATCCCAAACGGAGCTCCTATGCCTCCAGAATACCACCAGTTACCACACCAACAACCATAAGCACCGTTAACGAAAACTTCTACAATGATTCATAAACCCAATTTTGTCACTCACTGAAACCCCCTTTTCAGTGACCAATTTTGTATCTAAAAAGTTTGGACTCTACAGAACCAAAAACCTCCGGAGGAAGAACAGAGCACGGACGAGAACCAGTGTGAAAATCGCAGGCTTATCTTCTGGCCTCCTCCTCTCTCTGTCGTTTGTGTTGTGTGGTGAGAAAAAAGGATCCATAGGATAAAAGTAAACAAGGGGAGAGGGGTAGAATGGGGGAGTAGAAATTGTGAGAAAAATTAAAATGAGAAATAGAAATCGAAAAGGAGCATCTAAGCTCTTTTTGAGTTATGGCTTGGATAGTTGAAAATGGAAAACCTGTTTTGAAGGAATGAGTTATGGCAATAGGTATCCAAACACCTAAAATGTGAAAAGGAGAATGGGAAAACTAAAAAAACTGGCAGCCAAACAAACTCTCTCTCTGTCCACAATTCTGGCGCTCTCTCTGTCTCTGTCTCTCTCTCTCTCTCTCCCTCTCTTTTTCACTCCCTCCTCCCAAACCACCAATTCTCCACCACCAACGCTAGATCTTGATACAGTGCGCCTTATAAAATAGCGAGGGGAGATAAAAAAAAATTAAGTGACACTCCCTTTATCCCAAATTGTTTATCTTGTTTGAATTTCGTTGCAATTTGAACTGTACATATCTTTCAATTAATAACGTATTTTTATGTGCAATATGCATCTTATTAAAAAACTTTGTATAATATAACTAAGTAAAATCTATCAAATAATATGCATATTGCACATAAAATACATTATAGATTGAAAGCTATGAACAATTTAAAAATTGCATCGAAATCTATCAGGACCAACAATTTGGGATGAAAGGAGTATTGTTTATGGAGGGTGGATTCCATATGTATGTGACATTTATGGAGGGGGAGTACTATGGTTTAGAATATTTTTGTATTAGTAGGATAAAATAGTACTTGGTTTGTTTTGTAGTTGAAGATGGGGGATAAAGATAAAAAAAAGAAGAGGGTTTGTGGTGGATTGGTCTGGATTATGGAGGAGTTATCCACCCAGATTAAATGGGAAGGGGATTAAATAGTTTGGTTGTTATACAAATGGGCCACCAAACCAAGCAATCGGCGTGGGCTCAGGATTAAATAGTGTGAGATTCCTTATTCGGCTGCCCAATCCGACATGCAATCAGGCCTTAAGAGCATCTCCAATCCTTACCCTTTTTTCCCCATATTTGGGTAAAAAAATTGGGCCAAAATATACATTTCGATATGCAATCTCCAACGATATACTATCATTTTTTTCTACTTAAATATGGTGTTTCTTCAAAATTTGGGTCAAAATGGCACATTTGTAAATAATAAGAAAGTAAAAATAGTGTTGAGAAAAAATAAGGATGGATTTGGGTCTCCTTAAATTTGGGTAAGGAAAATGATAAAACTAAGAACGAGTATGAAAATGTGTAAAGTATTGAAGATTAGTTTTAAAGCTTTTTACTCAAATTTTGGGCATGGGTAGAAAAATGGTAAGGATTGGAGAATTGGAGATGCTCTCTCTAGCTTAAATGGAGATGCTCTAAGGGATGTGTGGGCTAAATGTTTAAACTGGATTATTTTTTGTCATAATTGATTTTTTTTTCATTTTTTGATTTTGCATTAATTTTTTTTGAATTATTAGTTCTTTTTAACGAGATGAATATAAAAAAGTAAAAAACTATCAACCATGCTTTAATTTTTGTGAATAATGACAACAAAAAAAAAATCAATTTGTTTTGGATTTATTTTTTTAGTGAATTTACTTAAAATTTTGATCATAATTTTTACTTTTTAAATTTCTTTCATTGAGAAGAATCAATAATTCAACAACTATGATTTTTTTTTTGAATGCTTACAAAAAACAAACATGAATTAATTATTTTTCCAAGACATCTCCTCTCCGGGCTAATATTTTTTATGAATTTATTACGGTGTTTTCAATTATTTTAATTTCTCTTAATTTTTATATTAAATTTAGTTTCAAGTACTCTATATTTTTATTTTTTTTGTAATTTTTTTTCCAACTTGGATGATTTTTTTCTTTCTTTCTAGGTTCTCCCTCTCGATGATTCATCACCCCATCCACCTTATAAGAAGTGCAGTCAGAACTAAGGTTGCAAATGAACTGAGCCATTTGTGAATTATCTGAGGTTTGACTTGGTAAAAACTCGTTCAAGTTTGATTCGAATACTAAGTGAGTCAAACCTGAACCTGACAGTATTTGGCTCGATTAGGCTAGCGAGACTGTAGTATATATGTATATCTCACAAGAATATAACATATAAGCTTGAATATATTTAAACTTTTATATGTACATCATGAAAATTTTATAACTTATCCATGTAGGAATTTTTAAATGTACTATAAACTTAAATTTTTAATTTTTAATATGGTTTTATAATCTTATATGTACGTACTTACCCCATTTCTAGTGAGGGATCCCAAATTTTGCTTGAAGTGTGAGAGTCACTGAATTCTCAACTTTTCCAATCATATTTTAACGATTCAAACTGTTCAATGTGTTTAAAATGTATTTTTAAGAGTATTAGAAAAGAATCATAAAAAAAAGACAGGAAAGGACTTGATCCGAGCAGTTTTCGATAAAAAAACTGGACATTCAAGGTTTTTATCGAAAACTGCTCGGATAAAGCCCTTCGCAGTCATTTTTTTTTACGATTCCTAGAGCGGACCTTGGAAATCACATTTTAAACACATTGAATGGTTCAAGTTGTCAAAATTTGATCGGAAAATGTGGGTTTCACACGTTAGTAAAGTGTGAGATACCTCATAGGGAGGGGTCTCTCTATGTACTTATTTATGTACAAAATGAAATTTTTATTGAAGTTATACACCTATATGAGAGCATAATTACCTAATATTTTTGACACCTTAAGGCTTGTGAACAAGCACGAGTTCGACTCAAATTTAGACAAACTTGACTCTTCATATTTTCATTAAGGTCAAGCTCGACTCGAGTTCATTTAAAAATAATGAAAGAACTGAACATGCCTATAGCTCGATTCGGCTTGTTTACCGCCATAATCAGAAGCTACTGCAAAAAGCGAGGTGAAGTCGCGATCACAACCTTTATGTTAAAAATCGTACTATTCCGCATGTACAGTTATATCGCACTCTTGCTCTTGGCGCCAATTTTCGTAGCTTCAGACGCTTATCTTCTCTCCCTTTGTAAACCCCAGCTCTTGTTGCGTCTGTTGTGAACTGCAGAGTTCATTGGAGTGCATTGCCCTAAAATCTCTCTCTATTGACGAACTAACATCTCCGATGGACGAGCCTCGCCCTAAACGCCCCAGAATCACCAGGTTTATATATATATAAACCTGGTGATTCTGGAGTGCATTGGTACATATTAGTAGCAAAACCAGTATTCTAGCCCGTACGGTATTCAGAGCGTTGGCTGAAACCAACTGATTGGGGCACAGGGCTTCTGTGTTTGGATCATGTTTTGAAGTGGATTTGTTATGGGAAAATAAGGGTCCAGCTACGGTACACACCCCTTTTTTAGGACGTATCATATGCACCCCTCTTTTTAACCGTTAGATGCTAATTATTCAATCTTAGCCCTCCAAAATTTAGAGAGATAACAGGTTATTATACTGGTTACCTGTAGGACCAGTCATCCAAAAACCACTCCCTGAATTCTCTCCACGATCTGTATGACTGTATCGGTTGTTTCTTCCTCATGCAATATCATGTCTGCTCTGTAAGTCTCTCTCTCTCTCTCTCTCTCTCTCTCTCTCTCTCTCTCTCCGTGTGACGATTTTGTTTTCCTTTTGCTCTGATTGAATCTTTTTCTCGGCATTCAAACGGAGTTACAAAGTCAGTTAATTTTTTCGGTCTAATCTCTCTCTCTCTCTCTCTCTCTCTCTCTCTCTCTCTCTCTCTGTGACGATTTTGTTTTCCTTTTCCTCTGATTGAATCTTTTTCTCGGCATTCAAACGGAGTTACAAAGTTGGTTAAATTTTTCGGTCTAATGGACACTGCTCAGTAACTGTTTGATAGAATGCCAGAAAGAAATTTTATTCGAAACGTGCTGGAAGGGGACGATCAGGTTATGGTGACCGGATTTATGGTGACAATTGACTATAACTTCTCCTTATGGCTCCAGAAAATGTTCTTCATATGAGGGTTGATTTGATACAGCATTTGGAAAACGAACTTAACTTTCTTATTGCATTCAATGTCTTTGTAAAATTCATCATAGTGATAGTATGACAAGTCTCTATTTTTATTTGTTACTGTAGCCATTGGATTTGACGGGCAAAGTGAAAGTTGGCTTCAGTTAATGAAGATTGAATAAAAAACTTAGCACAATCGCAATCCGCTTCTCACCGAACCATCATTACCAGTAAGAATCTTCATTTTACGTGTTCTTAATTATGATTATATTATATTTTCATTTCCTGTACGTTTTACTAATGCCCTGTTCTTTTCAATTCGAAATGAAGTTTGAATCTACGGACATATAGTCAATATGAGTAGTGGTGCTTGTAAACTTGATTTTAGTCAACACCAATTGGTGTTGTCTCCTATATCTTACATTGTATCAATTTCTTCTAAATTGCCTTTAAATTGAATTTTCTAGCATCCTCAAGCGCACGGGCCTAGAAGTAAAACAGTGTCAATGTAAGAGATGCAATGCCAAAGTAATTGAGACAATTGCAAACATTTAATGTGTATAATATGGACTGTAAAACACAAGTTAATGGATCATCACCAACAAACAAGACAACAGGTATCAATTTGGTCTTATGAGTCTCTGATTGTTAGGTTTTAGTGTGTCTATTCAACTTTGGGGGCTTGGGCGCATTTTTTAAGAACACTGTATTTGGAGGGAATTAAGGTATACTAGAGGCCGGGGCACACTCGATGCGTGTGCAAGTCGAATGTAGACAAAATAATCTTACCATAAAACATACCCTAAATCTACCTTATTTTGTCTATTCGACTTACACACGCATATTTGAGTGTGCTCTGACCTCTAGTACAACAAAAAGCATGTGAATTTGAAAAGTGCTTAAAGTAGATTGGAAGGGATTTGGTGGATTCTTCTTCGTCTAAGGAAATTGAAAGTAGCTTCTGTAAATTTCTGCAAATTGGGTTGCCGTTTTTGTGCCATCTTTACCGATGTCCAGTGGTTGTATGGATTGAAGGGGAAATGGTGGACATTTTTTTATAATCCGAAATGGTGGAGATTGTTGGCAGTTGCTATTACACATGGAGTTTTCTTTTACCCTTACAGTTACAAAGTAACGTGGTTATGCAGTTGAAGTACACGTGTTGTCTTTTCTACCCTTGTAGTTGTTGTACTTCTCTCTAGTTCAGTTATTACGCAGGGTCATATTTGGAAAAAAAAATGTATACACAATCTCTCAAAAAGAGGACACCAAAGTGGTGCTCCCCCTTTATAGATTAGAATAGATGTCCCAGCATATTCGATTGAGTTTTGCATATATGATCAGTGATCACTAGCTTCCTCTCAATAGCTGTATCATCTTACTTTTCTCTTCAAATTTGGTGGTTCTATCTTGGATGTTTGGTGACTCTTCATACTTCACTTTTTTCATAGCAATTTTATTACGATAATATACTCTTGAAGCATAGTGAAAGCACCTTTGCCTTTGTGATTTAGATTGAATATCGTAGAGATGGGAGTGGTATGCTATTGAAATAGCAAGAGGAGGGGGGTTGTTACATCCGTCAACTCTGTGATGATGTTTTGTACTTGGAACAAGTAAATGTTACTGACTTGTCTTGGCTAACAATGAACAAGACAGGAGGATAACCTGAATAAGTGAGCATTGTGGCTGCCTTTTGCTCTGTCTTGTAGTTTAAATTCAATCCACTTATCTGGATTGAGCGCTGAAAACACATAAAAAGAATTGCGTGATGCTGTAGTGCATTAAAAAAACATGAGTATTTAATCACCTAATTTCTGTTTTTAGTCAAACTTCAACTTAGAGTAGAATTTCTACTATGATTTATGGCCTTTAGTTGCTGTGATAAAAAGCTAATTTCTGTCACTTTTGTTTGCTCCACATTGCATCATCCCCCTTAAAGAAGACCACCTAACAAATGATTCAGCTCTTACCTAATTAAGGAACCTGTACAAGAATCTAAGTCTATCTGGAAATTCTAGTTCAATAATACAATATGGAAATTTTAAGGGAAAACAAAGAATGATCAAGAACAAGTCTCGTTTGTCGACTACCAGAGGTCCCAGAATCAATGTCTAGCATATAATCAAATAGCAGATATACAGTGTCACATTATTATATAGACATGTGTATACATATTTGTAATATGAGAGAGAGAGAGAGAGAGAGAGAGAGAGAGGACTCTGTCCGCTGTTTCAACCACCAAAAGCTTTTCCATTGTTTAACAATTGCAAGTGATGTGCTTTGGTAAATTACACGGGCATTTGAGGATTACATTTGCATATGATGTCTTTTTTTTTTCTTTTTTTTTTTTTTTTTGAAGTTCAACCTTAACTTAAGAACAATCATTGGTCGATGACACCTTTGTGACTGCCTCATTGTTACACATTATAATGCATGGGAACCCTATTCATTTTCTCCTTTAACTCTATTTGCAATATTGTAGGTTTTATGGAACGAGTGCATTCTCCATCGAGAAAGAAAGTTAGCAATGTTGAAGGTGAAGGACAGGAAGTGAAAAATGAGGCCGATTTTGAAACTTTTAACCCCATGGACACGGGTGAGGCTGATGGTGTTGATGGGGAAAAAAACGGTTGAACTCACAAGTCCACGACAATTTACGCGCTGAGATTTTTCAAATGAAATTTGATTCGGAGGACGATGCACATACATTTTACAACTTATTTGCCAAAGTGAGTGGGTTTAGCATAAGGAAAGACAGAAGAAAAATGTGCGGGGACAATGTGGTAATGAGTAGGAAGTGGGTATGTTCCAAGCAGGGGGCAAGGGCAAGTAAGTACTATGACAATGCGAAACGAAAGAGAAGACCCAGGGCAGAAACTAGAGTTGGTTGTGGAGCACTATTTCGCGTGCGATATGATCGGGGAATGGGAAAATATGTGGTGACACACTTTGACAATGAACACAATCATCCCCTGGCATCACCACACTGTGTCCCTTTCCTATGGTCACATAGGTTAGTGACAAGTGCCAACAAAGCCCAGACAAGGGCTATGCGTGATGTGGGTATGAAGACAAGCCAAATCATGGATTTTATGTCCAATCAATGCGGTGGTCCAGCGAATGTGGGATTTATTCGTAAAGATTTGCACAACCTTATTCAAGCTGAGCGTAGAATAGAACTGAGGGACGGTGATGCCGAGGGTGCTTTGGGGTACTTCTTTTCTAAAGCTGCTGAGGACCCATACTTTTTCTACAAGTACGATGTTGATGGTGAGAACCGGTTGGATAAATTGTTCTGGGCTGATTCAAGGTCTCGAAGGGACTATGCCGCGTTTGGTGATGTATTGGCCTTCGACACGACCTATAGGACTAATGCATACAAGAAGCCATTTGTCATTCTAGCTGGTGTGAGTAATCATTATTTGACGACCATATTTGGTTGCGCATTACTGGCCAATGAGAAGGTGGAAACATACTTATGGGTGCTGCAAACCCTTATGGAGGCCATGGATGGTAAAAGGCCCATCTCTGTACTAACCGACGGAGACAAGGCAATGCGTCAAGCAATTGAAACTATTTTTCCGAGTTGCAAGCATCGTTTGTGTATGTGGCATCTACAACGAAATGCTGCAACCAATGTCCACATACCTGAATTTCAAGAGGATTTCAAGCGGTTATCGAAAATGGATTGTGAGACGGATGTGTTTGACAATGCTTGGGCTAAAGTGGTGGAAAAGTATGGTATTGAGAACAACAATTGGGTGGTAGATACTTACGCAAAGCGTCATAAGTGGGCTGAATCCTATCTTCGAGGCCATTTGTTTGTTGGTATGAGGAGCACCCAACGTTGTGAGGGTATGAATGCATATTTCAACGATTTTCTTAGGCCTGGACTAAGGTTGTATGAATTTGTAGGACATTTCGACAGAGGTTTAAATAGGATGCGTTTCAAGGAGGCAGAGGCCGAGGCAGTAACGGAGAACAGTTTTCCAGTTATGCAAACAAAATTAATAAGCCTAGAGAAACATGGAGCTGAATTGTTTACGCGGAAAATTTTCTCATTTTTTCGGGAAGAAATAGAGAAAGAGGGTGTATTGGTTTTGAATAATAAAATTGACAGAGGGGATCATCGCATCTACTATTTGGGGAAGTACTCATCTAAGTCTACATGGAGATTAGAGTATCATCCATCTCTAGGCACAATTAAATGTAGTTGCTTGAAGCTTGAGTCGTTTGGCATTCCTTGCTGTCACATGATTTTTGTCATGAAATGTGAACAACTAATATCTATTCCTCTCGGTTGTTTCATGCCAAGGTGGGCAAATCTAGAGCGTCAACATCCAAGCCTTCCTAAACTTTCCCAGACACTAACACAAACCACGCGGTATGCTATGTTGAGCTCATCTTACAATGAAATGGCTTACTATGCCTCACACTTGGATGCTGAATTTGAGGAGGCAAGGGAAATAGCCTTTCGCATGACATGTCGTATGAAGAAGCGTTGGGAGATGGTAAATAACATTAGCAACAACGGTGGTGAAAGGGGAAATGGAGGTAACGTTGATGGTGCTGAAGAAAATATTGCATCCAAACTATTTGGAGTTCAGGATCCTATTGTAGTCAATCGAGAGTTAGCTTTGCCCAATTGTAATCCTTCATGCCCTCGATATCCCTTACAACGTGGACCCATGACTGCACAATAGCAGGCATCGTGGTTGGACATAGAAATGAGCCCAATATGAACAACACAAATTTTCTCTTGAATTCATCGCCGTCGTCATCAGTATACTGAAGATAGTCTCTCAAGAAACTCAATTTAATAACACCATTTTCCACTCCTAGATCTGCACATAAGTGTGCAAATCCTTCTATCGGCCCTTTCGCCTCCACGCATTTGCCTTCATCTTTTATTCCCAATAGCAGATGAACATCTCTTGTTGTAAGGGTAAGTTCTTTCCCATGAACATGCAAAGAACGATGATTGGTATCAAACTTATCAACCAACCATGGATAAAGGACATGAGCTTGTTGAGTACATCTTAACTCCAATAGACCACCTAACCCAATGTACATAATAGCCTCACGTTGTTTGTCGTTAAATCTCTTCATTATGTTAACAAGTGTCGGTAAAGTGATTCGCACTTGAAAGTAATCTGAACATAACATATCCAAGAAACATATTATAAGAAAAATATTGGGAAAAAAATTGCTAGTGTAGAACCGATGGATTTTCTTTTACCTTTCTAGGTTTCACTTTGGAGGTAAAGCTTTGTTTTTGCTTTCTCCGGATTCCATCCTTGCCATGTCTTTGAAAGGTCATTTGCTCTTCACTAGTGAGGGCCTTCCATTGCCCCCAATTTGTCTCTTTGCCTACATTGAAGTCCATATTGCTTAACAAATAATTGAGTAAGGGGAAAACTGATAAAAATAAGTCTTTGGGTTATGAGTGAACCTCAGTGTTTATTTTTATTTCCAGTTCATGAAGTTGTTCGTATTCTTGGCGGCTACATATAGAATGAAAAAACGGCATCAAAATCAGTTCCACCAGCAAACAAAATAAACTAACAATCTATAAAACAAGTGTTACAAAGAGTACTTGTAAACAAAAAATGGAGGGGGGCGGACGGTTGGGATCCAATTCCTTGTTCTTTTGATCACTCATTTGGAGTTAGTTGTGCACTCTTCTTGATCTTTCTTACAAACAATACCTGTTGGAGGAAAACATTGCAAATGAGCAATGACTTACTCGTACAAACAATACCTGTTGGAAGAAAACATTGCGCAAAGTGCTTCGAATGCTACAAATTTCGAGCCCAAAATTAAACATGGGGATTGAACTAATGAATTCGAAAAAAATTATAACTTACTTGCCCTTACGAAATGAGGTAACACGTTTGCCTTCTATATTGCGAGTGGATTGCAACGGCTCCTCGATTCCATGTCAGTGCTAACAGTATCGTTTTTTTGTGTTTCGCTGCCCGGAAAATCAGTTGAATGTTATCTGTATGTGTTTTTGAAAGAGAGAGAGAGAGAGAGTAAGCGGGAGAGAGAGAAGGGGAAATCGTGTTGTACATGTTTTGAGAGAGAGAGAGAGAGAGAGAGAAAAGTGGAAATCGTGCATTGAGGGATGGGGTATATAATCAGCCATTTTTTCGCGCCAATTGTTGGCGTGCGCAAAATTTATCCAGCCGTTCACTTAAAATCAAATTGGGCCCTTAATTCTTTAGGTTAAATCAATCCCAACCATTTTCGGACCCACATAAATATGCGATGGATTAGATGTTAGGACACCAAATAACCAAGCCCCAGGAACACCCAATAATTTTTTTCTTTCTTAAAACAACCATATCACGTTTCAAAGAAGATTAATTTGTTCTTTTAACCCCCTCAACTAATTAATTTCTATCTATTTTGTGTTCAATTTATAAAGTAAACCCATTCGGTCCTTAAACTATCGAAGTCGGTATCTATTTAGTATGATTTGAGACTCCGTGAATCTAGTGGACAACAACTATTATATTTTTCAACCCTCTATAGAGATTATTAATTGATGGTACGTATCTCTTTGATAACTATTGGTGGATTGTTTATTTAAATTGTTCATCTTAGTTTTTTTTTTTGTCATCCTAAAAATTGAATTGTGAAGGTGGAGACTACATATATAGAATTTGAGTAGAGGGTAACTAATGTTTGTTGAACAGTGAATGTCATAGGATAGTTAAAAAAAAATAGCAATGAGATAGTAATTAATTGTTAAGATGAACGGCTGTGATCCAGCACTACACCCATGTAGTGTCTAGCCCGAATCCCCATTCCATGGTATAACATCAACAAACATTGGATAATGGGCAAACAGTAGAGGTGGAGATGACATACCTTCTGATTTATTGTTGTTCGATTATTGTTTTTCAAAGTGTTATATCTTATAATCTACAATGTTTTAGGTGATTTTGAACACTTTGTTTGTTAGATTAAATCAAGATCTATCAAACAAGATCCATATTGCATATAAAATGTATTACCGATTGAAAGATATAATCGTTTTTTTATCCGGTTAGGATAGAACGAGGGACTATAAAATTGGGACGGAGGGAGTACATGTATAGAGGTAAAGCCATTAGGAACCAAGTAATAAGCTGACGTCCTTTTGGAGAAGTATAATACTCCATATTCCATATTTAGGGTTACTATCTTTGAAGTGGGCACTACAGTGGTGTAGCTGTCAAAAGTATTTTCAATGGTTAAATAGTGTGTGTGATTGTGTGTGTGCAGTGCATTGCATTAACATGCATGGAAAATTCTCGTAAAGTTACGATACATCACTCGATGGCCTTTCGAGTTTTTTTAGAAAATCGGAACTGTCTATTTTTTTCCTAGGAGGGATTATCTCATTTGTGTCAAAAATTAAGTAAATTAATTATCTCTACATGTTCGATCGGAGTTAACGAATTTTTTCTTACTAATGATTCTCACGTCCCGAACCTCCCGATGAAGGGGCTTTTATAATCATATTGACCCAAAATTTGGTGAGACGTAATAAAACACCTAGAGAAACAAAATGATAGGTGTGGATCGTCATCATTGTATTGCGATCGTGTGGCTAACGTTCATTAAACTATAACACAAGACTTAGTTTCTAACCAACTATATTCAACGTATAGATTTCAAAGGTCGTTACCGACTCATAATTTATAATGGTCGATTTGAACCGTTAGGATTTCACGCCTCGTTGATTCCATCATTGAAACCAATTTTGGAGATCATCGGATATCAATAGCCATGATATCGGATCATGTTTAATGCCCCCCGAGGCCTGAAAGTCTTATTCTAAACCATAACAGCACCACCAAAGTTTTTTCCCTCCGATCAGAACTGTCTAACTTTCACACATTACATAGTACATCATTTGTACAAACAATTAAGTTCATCGTGTTGCAACTTACATTTAATCGGATAATAACTCTCTTGTAAAATTCATCTAAATAACACATTCATACCCCAATCAAGGGGTTTTCGAAATCCGATCGATATGTAACTTTCCGTGATTGATTTAATCAACAAAAGCTATCATATTAAAGCTCTCGATTGTTCATCTGAATATATTTGTGCGGAACCTTGTCGTAACTTTTTTTAACCCATGTTTTTTAAAAAACAATTTGTTTTTTTTTAATTTTTTTCCAACTATCTCTCTCTCAAAAAAAAAAAAATTATAACGTTTTATTTTTTATTTTTTGTTCATGGCTTCATTTTTTTTTTTAACCTTGATATAATTCAATGATTCACTAACCAAAAAAATATATATTTCACCCAAAGAAATTGATATTTTTTTTTTCAAAATCTTTATTAGATAAAAGGCAATGAATATGTGTGGTATACATTTTTTTTCATGATTGAATTTCGATTCAAAATTTATTAATCACTTAAAATTTTTTAAAACTTATTTTCTTTTTTTAAAAGCTTATTTTCTTTGTGACTTATGAATCGCTATTTATGAGGATTTGTGGTTCGTTTGCTTTTTCTTATGAATATTTGTGGTTTTGTTTATGAGCGTTGTGGCATTCTTATGAATGGGTTATGACCCATAAAAATAGGTTATGAATTGCTTTATGAATTTTGTGGTTCAGCTTATGAATGCTTGTGGTTAGATACGATGACCTGTTACATGACCTGTTCTTCAGGTCACATTTTGTTGATTTGGCACAATCTGAGCCCTTCGTTGGGTGCATATTATACGTCCTAAAATGGGGGTGTGTATTGAAGCATTTCCCGAAAATAAATATAAGGGATTCTCGTTACCTGTCAGTTTCCTTTTGTAATGAAGAAGAATCCATCACATTTTCTCTTCACATTCCTACGAGTGTTTAAATTTATGGTCGTAGTAATTTTTTACTTAGGTTGTGTGTCGGTCTTGGAGTTTGAAGGCATTTGTCAAAGGAAAAAAAGGATATTGGTTCCTTGTCTTTTTCCTATTTAGTGAGGAAGAATCTCTCTAATTCTGTTCTCTCCACATTCGTATATGTATTCAAGTTCCAAACAAGGCCTTAATTTAACAGCAAAATGCATGTGTATAGCGCATAGCTGAACCCTCCAAAAGTGTTTTCAACAGTTTAGATTTGAAAAAGCTCTTTCAGCGAAGATTTTCATTTAAATTTAAATCCTGGCATTGAATACACTTTGACGACAGGATGCTTTATATTGTATACATGGTCCCCAGGTCCTTTGTCTCCCCCCCAACACACACACACACACACCCCAAAAAAAAAAAAAAAAAAAAAGAGATTTCTTTATGTGTAACTGCATAAAAACAGAGGAAAAAAAATATTTATCCATGAGTCTTATGTTCGGTCTTTAATTTTTTTGGTTTTCAGAGCTTATGGAATAAATTCACTAATTGGAAATTGAATAAAGCACCTTGGGTGGCATTGTTTTTATTCATATGCTCCAATTAGGAGAATCATATAAATACACTCAATAAATGAACCGATATCTGTCATGGTTGGTTGATTGGAATTTTCTTCGACTGCCATAGCAAATGAATCATTCAGATTTTTACTTCCTACTTAGCGAATGCTTCATGTAGCTGGTCTGTAAATGTGTGTGTAATTTAATTTCATGTCTTGTTCGCAGAGGCGATGATGACTACATGCCAGGGAATATTGTTGAGATCGAACTTAATAACTTCATGACCTTCAATAAATTGACTTGCAAGCCGGGTCCGCGTCTAAATCTTGTAGTTGGACCGAATGGTTCAGGTAAAAGCTCTCTTGTATGTGCCATGGCGCTCGGGCTTGGTGGTGAGCCTCAGGTTTGTATAAGACAATAAATTTTACTCAGCTATGTAGTTGTGTTGTTTTAAACTATGGCAGTGACTGTGTCTTGTTATTTTTGCAGCTGCTTGGAAGAGCTTCAAGCGTTGGAGCATTTGTGAAGCGTGGTGAAGAGTCTGGTTATATTAAGATTTCCTTGAGGGGGGATACTAAGGAGGAGCACCTTACCATTACACGCAGAATAGATACACGTAATAAATCTGAGTGGCTATTCAATGGTACGTTGCTAATTTTTTATTCCAGTTGGAAATAAACTTGTAAAATGTGTGTGAAGGGTCTTTTCAATCAACATTGGGTATTTCTTGGTCCAGTAAATAAATGTGGAACTTGCGATGGTTCTGCTCTTCATGTGTTGCAATGTGTAGATATTATGTACAATTTTTATCTGAATAGTTTATTTAAAGTTTTAAGATGAATTTCCTATTGGTTTCCACGTCTTGTGTTGTTAGTGACCACATAAGTGCTTGGGCATTTTGTCTTCTCTTGTACACATATCTCGTCTCACAAACTTTACGGTATTCAGTTTTCTTGTTCTCTCTTCCTCCTTGGTAATATATCTCTCTATTTTTCTTTTTTCTTTTTTTTTTTCAAGCAAAATGTAAACAAAATATTACTAGTGTGGGTTGAGATAGTATATCTCCACTAAGTTTGTTGATGCCTGTGAAGTTTTAGTTGATGCTTTGTTTTTGCAGTCTCTATCAACCCATGTATGATTTATCCTCCATCTTTGTTGTTTAGTGTGCTTGGCTTTATGATAAGCATCTTCGGAATTATAGCACACGGTACTCTGTTTTCAGGAAAACTGGTGCCAAAAAAGTATGTCGTTGAAGTAATTCAAAGATTCAATATCCAAGTTAGCAATTTGACCCAAGTGAGTTCTTGGACTATTTGTCTTCAATCCGGAATTGCTACTATATATGTTGCCACATATTTGGGACTTCTCTTCTTTGAGTAGACTTTTGATAACTGCATATCTGCATTACTTATTATTTGTTACGAATCCACATCTTTATTGCTAATGAAGAATTATTTAGGCTTGTGGCAGTGGTATTTTGTTGGTTTACAGCTTGAAAATGTAACAAGGGAGAGTGTAGTCTTCAGGGATCAGGATGCTCATTGTGTGATTAATTGAAAAATATTCAGAGTATTAGTGGTTGAAAATGCCAGACACTAACTATTTGAGGGCTTGTAGCACTAAAACGGCCCAAACACACATGGAATGACAGGATTTTGGTGAATTTTTGTAATGAAATGAAATATGAAAACTTGGTGAGGAGAGTTTTCTAGGATTTGTTGCTCTGCACAACTTTCACATTTAAGCAGGACATCTGAAACAATCATCATTTTTCTCTGACCATAGGTTATTTGGATTTAAAGATGATATGTTTGTGTAGACTGTAGCCTACTGGATTACTCTTAACTCCTACCAGGACAGGAGTAAGGCTCTGAATTTTGGACCTTTGAACTTTTGATTTGTAAAGCTGTAACCATCTTAGAGCCCAAACTTAAGTTCATGTTGTTCAAATTGGATCACCACATTCTATTCCTTGCAAGCAAATCTAGAAATTCCAAGAGACTCTTTAGTCCCAAGATGTAAAATTATATGGTGCGGAGAATTTCAAGAATTGGTGCTTGAAGTGCTACATAGGCACATTATCAGAATAAGGTACTAAAGAGACGCGTTGCCCTCCCCATAAATGTGGGTAAGGTTGGGTACACACATATCTCCCCAGATTCTGTCATAGCAGGAGCCTTTTGCTCATGGTCGCCATTTTGGGGCATCTTTTGTTTTTAGTTAAAAGCTATGTGCTTGTCGTGGGCAGCATCTTACTTTAAACTTGTTCAACTTACATAAGGGCGGACGAGGTAGTGAACCGCACATTATTCTATGATCTCATTGCCCTCTGTAATTCTCTCTTCTTCTTGCCCTTTCTATTTCTCCTTGTCTCACTTCTAAATCTAACTGTTAATGATTGTCTGTGTAATGGCTAACAATCTTGAACGATTTGGCTGAGTTACCATCATTTAAATCCACTGGTATTTCTAGAAGGAGTGAAAATCTGTATACTTAAAAAAGAAAGCCACTTATTGAGAGTTATGACTGGAGATTCCATGAATTTCACCTTGCAAAATATATTTCGGCGCACAAATAAGCCGATAAGTTTAACTATGGTGTTCAGACTGTTTTGACTTGTTGTAAATATAAAATACAATATATATTTGAAATTTGAATATACTTGCATATTAATTCATAGCATATAGAGTGATGGCTATAAGTGGATCATTTGCTTTGCCTTTCCATATGCTCAATTTAATTATTTTTCATTGGTCATAGCTCATTCTTCTTATCCTTGCCCTTCTATTCCTGCATTTATGGTATTTTATTGATGTCTTTCGTCATAAAACTCTGAGGTGAACGCATTGCTGGCCACATATCTGCTATTTATTGACTTAGGTGCTTCATGTTTTGACCCTTCCTTACATAGATATTTAATTTGTCCATTTTTACTTGTTTCGGAGGGGGTTATAGTTTTTACCACAAGACAGGGTTTGTGAGTTTGCTAAGTTAACGCCAACTCAACTTCTAGAAGAGACGGAAAAGGCTGTGGGTGATCCCAAACTGCCAGTTCAGCACCGTGCTCTTGTTGACAAAAGTGGTGAATTGAAGAAGCTTGAACGAGTGTGTCTCTAACATTTTCCTTTTCCTGAACATTGTTCTCTACTCATTGACTTATATGTCATCAGAAATAGGTTACTAACTCTTAAACCTTGCTTATTTGGCTCAGAACATCCAACGAAATGGAGAATATTTGAATCAGCTGAAGCTACTTAATTCTGAGCAAGAAAGGGATGTTGAGCGTGTTCGCCAAAGAGAAGAACTACTAGTGAAGGTTTTTCTTGAGGTTTATTTGTCACGAATCGTTCTTTCACCAACAATATACTTATATATTTATTTCCCATGCCATTTGTAGGCTGAGTCTATGAAGAAGAAATTGCCTTGGTTGAAATGTGATAAGAAAAGAGCTGAATTTATGGAAGCTAAAGAGCAGGAGAATGATGCTAGGAAGAAGTTGGATGAAGCTGCTAAAACTTTGACGGATGCTAGAGAACCTATTGAGTATGTTGACGTATTCGAGTGTTCAAATATTTAAATACAATTCAGCTGGTTCTAATCAGCTCCTAATGGGACCCAACGACATTGGGCACATTCCCCCAGCTTAAAAGACTCAGTTTCTAGTCTCCTTGAATTGCCTTGAAAGTTAGTTATTGAACTGAAGGTTTCTCTACACTTATATACTGGCCATAAATGTCGTACCTGCCTACCCGGGCAATACAACTTTGTTTCATCCCCTCCCTCACATCAAGTGTCGTTACTGAGCAGCACCTTCTGTGTCCAACATCTTATCCCTACATGGGTATTTCGGGCATAACATATGGGTGTGACACCATGTTACACAATCTTGGATAGAACTCAATTCAAAATGCGAGCTGTGGAGGTGACAGTCCCTTAATGCCCAAGTAGTGCGAACGTAGAGTTTTACTATCATTGTCATTGATCTTTTCAAATAAGCGTAGGTTAGTCCTTCAGTCTATTTAGTTCTTACTTCAACAACTAGCTTTCGGGGAAGGCGACGGATGCAAACCTTATCCCTACATGGGAATTTTGGATGTGATACCATGTTACAGTCTCGTATAGAACTCAAATCCAAAAATGCTAGCTATTGAGGTGATGGTCCCTTAATGCAATATATAGGACGTAGAGTTTTAGTTTCATTGTCATTTATCTTTTCTAACAAGCGTAGATTAGTCGTTTAGTCTGTTTAGTTCTCACTCCAATAACTAGCTCCAAGGGTTGAGTTCTACCCAAGAACGTGTAATGCAGCCAAGTAGCAAGAATGGGTAGAGTGCATGCGTTCTAGATTGCACACAGGCCGAGTGAGCATGCTGCACGTGAGGGAGTAAAGTGAAGTCCCACATTGCCCTAGATACCAAAGTAATTTGAAGTATAGTAGAGTGACGGCACTCTCATTTCCACATCTAGCTTTTGCGTTTTCGTCCTATTCTACCCAAGACTGTAACATATGCTATGCCACACATTACTTTCATACCCAGGCAATGTTGTACTTTCCTTCACAATCATAATACGATGTAGGCTATGTATGACTACTGTGGAGTAAAGCATTCCGTAGATGCAAAAGTCTCAGGAGTTGCTTGTGGGCAAGGCATTGCTGTTAGCTTTTCTTCGTGAGATCTATTCTGGTTCTTGTATGTTACAATGTGGTACTTCCCTTCACTATCATGATGTTATTTCAGTTGAATAGAGCGATATTAGAGTAAAAAATTCCCTCTCGAGTATTCTGCTTGACTATTCTTTCTAGTTCTTGTATGTTATACTTTATTTCCCAAGTTCCTCAGTGCTGCTGTTTTAAGTTGTGACTTTAATGTCTATAAGGTAAATTGGTTGTAGGAAACAAAAGACAGCGAAAGCAGCTGAGGATGCTAAATGCAAAAAAATAAGCAGTATCTTGGATGGGAATGCCAAGAAACGTATGCAACTTATGGAAAACGAAATTTTTTTGGTATGTGCCAATCATTGATATAGTTGGTAATGCAGGTTTTGCTTTCTGATTGTTGATTTTATATGTATTCATTTGCTTCCATTTTTATTTCACGACTATAGGGCGGGCAAGTTCGCAGTAAATACAATGAAATGGAAGAGTTGAAGAGGCAAGAAGAGTCGCATCAACAAAGAATCTTAAGAGCAAAGGATGAGCTAATTTCTGCAGAAGTGGAGCTCGCAAATCTGCCTCCATATGAGCCTCCTAAGAATGAACTTGTAAGTTATACTTTATTTCATGAATGTTCCATGTCTTTTGAAAACGGCTGACAGTTGTGGTTGCAGTTAGCATAAGTGTACTCACCCTAAAAGATTTAAGTCGTTGTGCCAAATGGGATCAGAATGTAATTTCCTTCACTGCATGTTACTTATGATGCTAAATGACGTATTGGACTGTGGTTTCTTAGCCGTCACCTGCAAAAGCTTATTAATTTGGTTTCATGATGAAGCAACTGTTCATGTTCTTTCTTGGAAATTTTGTCATCAAATTGACAAATAAAAAACAACGAATCAGGGTGCCCAATTATATTGTTAAACTATACCTTTCAAGCACGCATGCATGTAAAAGTACATGTTTATTTTAGCTGTGTTGATACGATAGAACCTGAAAAAGTAGGCTATGGGTAGGGATTGGATTCACATTTGGAACATGTACATTTGGAAAAAAGTTTTAAAAACTACTGAAATAACTTAGTTTATTAAGGATTCACCATTGAAACCACAGTTTAGTTCCAAAATTAAGATACAAACTAGAGTTTACTGTCATCAATTAAAGAAACTATACCGCAAAGCGTAATTGGAAAACCATGCCAAGCATAGAAAAACATCTTAGCAAGCGAGCTTCATGTCGGGGTACTGCTTGTTTAGATGCTTTGGTAGTAAAAGATATTATAAAACATTTGGGTATGGATTTTGCATATCCTACACACATGTAGAAGTATCTTTACAATGTAAACTACCATTCTAAAATTCTTATTGATCAGGATCTATACTAAAATTCGTATATAGAATAGGGAAGATTTATTTGGTCAGAGTTACTAGGGTATTTTTCTGGATCAGGGACAATTCAGGAAAGTATAGGTTTATAATGATAAAGGAATGTTGTCCAGAAACAATCAAATTGGTATTATAGTCGAAATTCTCACCTTCTACTATTTAGGTAATATTAGTTGAACGATGATTTTATCAGTTGAAAGTTTTAGTTTTCTATTTTGTAAGCATTATAATTCAGCCCCTAAATTTATAAATTGTTACTGGCGTGTTGTGCATTATTGATGCTCTAGGTTTTGAATGACCGTAGGAGGGATGCAAGGTAATGAGCATAGTTGTTGAACCAGGTCTCTAGGCTTGCCCTCTGTGATGCCTTCCAGCTTTGATTTAGGGACGTGGTTCTAGGGCATAACGTTCCTTGAGTTCCTTGATTTTTGGTGGTATAGATGCCGTTATTTTCAGTTTAAAACTTCCTAAGAGCACCCACTTTATGCGTGGCATTCAAGAAAATTGATATAATCGCTAAACCGATCCGATCTGGACCAAACCGTTCTATTCGGTATGGTTCTGCGGTTCATTAGGCAGGTTATGGTCCTAAAAAAATAAGAACTGGTAATTTAGGTTCGGTTACTGGTTATCAATTCTAGAACCGCAGTTAGGACCTAACCAGACGTTATAATATCATTCATAAATACTTTGATTTGGTACGTTCCTTTTTTTCCCCATGAAGTTACTATTCTTTTGTGTCTTTTTAGAGTATAGATTTATTTTTCTAGGAGGCCTTTAATAAGTTACTCTAGTTATTAAACCCTTTAAGGAGTGTTCACTATTCATTATTCTGCCTATGGAGTGGTACACGATTCAATATTTTCTTATTCTAAATTTCACGATTTCCTTTCACCCCACCAAAACACTAATTTCTATTCTACGCTTTCCAAATTTTGCTTCCTTTTCTATTCCATTACCCATTGAGAAATCTCAACTGTCAAGTATTTTGTGGACAACATTTGGTTTTGAATCATAATAAAATTTTCATAATCAATTTATGATTTGTTAGTGCTCTAAATGCAAAATAATCTTATGAGTTCATGTTTTGGAAGAAAAGTGTTTGGATGTTAATAGTGTAGAACCGAACCAAACCAAAACTGGGCCGGTCTTGCGGTTTGGATCTGGAATATATTGGTTAGGTTTTGTTTTTCTATTTTCTAGAACCGTTTGGAATGGTCTGGTTACTGGATTTTTAGAGAACAGAGACAAATCTGAGCCGTGTGCCCCCCCCCAAATATGTTGCTAAATGTTAGATCTATCTCTAGGCCTCCCCTGCTCATAACCCCACGTCCCCACTAATTGGGGATTTATATGGATACTGTATTGATGTGCATGTCCCTGATGTGTCCTGGTGTGTTCTTCCTGTGTGCCCGCTTAAAAGTGAAAAAAATTAAGCGGACATGCCATTTGCGGTGTCCGCCTTATGGACATTTCGGGGACAAATACGGCATGCCCTAATTTTGGGAAGAAATTTGGAGCCCAAGACAAGCTGGTGTCCTCAGTGTTGTCCCTTCTTGAGTTAGTGCATGTTGGAGATTGGTGAAAAGGTTGTACGATATGGAAAAGTGAATCATGAGCTTTGAACCTCGACTTGTCTTTATTATTGATTCACTTCCCCAATGGCTTATACCTAACATAACTACTTCCACTCCAAACCAATCTTTAAGTCCAATCAGTTGGTTCAGTAACATGACTCCATTGTCTCCATTGAGTTCCGTCGAGGGTATCATGTTCCATGATATCCAAGAAACCCAAGTCTTTTCGTACTCATCTCTAAATTTGATTTTGGTCTACCCCTCCCTAATAGCTTATCTACTTGAGTATCGTATATTATTTCTGTAATATGGTATTTTGAAAGTCAGGTGTTCAACAATCGTTGGCCTGTCGTCATGAATATGTATATTTGGCAGGAAAAATTAGGTGCTCAAATTTTTGAGCTGGAAGAGATTGAGAGGGAGAAGAGGCACCAAAAGGCAGAAAATGAAAGGCTTCTCTCTCATAATAATGGAATCTTAAGACAGTGCGTTGACAGGTGAAAGTTCATTCTTAAGCCAATGATTTTTGTTAATTTACCTTCCTGGCAGTATTATTATCTTACGGGGTCAATATTATACAACCTTCGTAGACTGAGGGATATGGATAACACAAATAATAAGCTTTTACATGCTCTGCGGAACGCCAGTGCTGAAAAGATTTTCGAGGCTTACCGCTGGGTGCAGGAGCATCGGAATGAGTTTAATAAGGAGGTGTATGGCCCCGTTTTGCTTGAGGTACATTCGTTATTTAGATAGTCGTGTTTTATTCATGAAGAAATTGTATGGGCTTTATTATTTTTCAGAAAACGCTATTGGGACCTCAATTGCAGGTTAAAGTCTCAAATCGGATTCATGCAGACTACTTAGAAGGTCATATCGCTTATTATATCTGGAAGGTATTCTCACTTATTGCATTCTTGAGCTCACCTACGTGTCTGCCAAATTCGCACATTTTAAGGGCCATTTCTTGGTATATTGTTTAAGACTTTAAGTTCTATCCTATAAAAGGTGCAGAGGTCAAGTACACACACCGTCTTGTTGCCTCACCGACAAGTCGACAACCCAACGCTCAACCCATCTTAAATTCCATCACTCCCTACACTTTATCTGCCATTTACCACCGCCAACCAACTCTCTTGAGTTATAGAGTGTTTGTGATCAAGAAATAAGAGTGGTGAAAGCGTTCAGGGAAAGAAGTGAGGTTTGATTTGGAAGAAATTTCGTTGAGTTTACTTTTTAGGCTTGGATTTACAATTTTAGCATGTTTAGATTGATTTAAATTTCCATTCTTGCATGAATCACGTATGGAGTTGCATCAATATAGTCTTTTCATGCACTTTTTTTGAGCATCTTATAGTTTCTTTTGATTTTCCCTCTTAAATGGTAAATGATTTTCAAAATTTGTTCGTTTTTTTTTTTAAATAAGGGAACACAATCATTGCACTTTTAAAAACTTACTTTTCTCATTTTACCCTTCAATAATTACCTTTTTTTTTACTTTTTAGTATTAGTAATTTCAAAATGGAAGGGTAAAAGAGGAAATTCATTATCTATTACCCATTTAGTTTTGAAGTGGATAATTTTTTTGGCATGGCAAAAAGTGCTGACTGGGACCATGAAATGGGGATGGAGGGAGTATATTTTTGAGCCCTTTGGCTTATGACCCCTGTTTTTGTAAATGTTTGTCTGATTTTAGCTCTTAAACCATTTGGAGTTTTCCTTTGAATTGGTTGGGGACTTGAATGACTTGTAGAAGTATCTTTTCAAAAGGTGAGATAATTGTTAAGGTGGTTTGGTCCCTTGGATTTGCTGCTCAAAGTTCAGCCATGGTTTAGCTTCCGATATTTGCTTGAGTTGATGCATGTGGGAGCATGTTTAGGATGACTTGACTCTTTTTCACAAGTTTCCAACATGGTTCAGCATTCATTTAGTGGCTGCTTTTCGTGTTAGTTAGTCAAGCATGATTAGGTTTTAGGATTCCTGTACCATGTTCCTCTTGTGCTGCTACAGCTAGGAAGCATTGAGGTACGGATTATGTCCTTCAAGTGAAAGCTTGACTTGCTTAATTCTTGGTCAGCTTCATCTTCCCCATTTGATGTAAATGTAGGAATCCCCATGCATGTTCTCTTTTCGTACTTGTTTTTCTAAAATCTCACAAGTAGAGGCCAAACGAATGGTTGGGCTACATAAGGTGCCATTTGATTTTTGATTTTTGTTAATTCAAACTTTCATTAAGAACAACATCAAGAGAACACGAAACTCATGAGGGCATATGCTAATAACACGTTATCACAACTTGCAGAAAGTTAGTGAAACTATACTACAAAAAAACAACAAAAATCAATGATTCATAGCTCTATACACCTTAAATTTTTATTTTTATTTTATCAGTATACACCTTAAAAATTTCATTTGAAAAATTCCAATTATTGCGGGAGTCCCTGTTTAGTTTGGAGTCTTTGACCCCTCTAAAAGAGCTAAGCCAATCTCTGACATCATTAACCATTTTATTCTTCAACGAGGCAATATCTCTAGCCTTCTTGGTCAAACTATACAAGCTGCAAAAAACAAGCTTGTCCCTGGTGTCCTGAAAATAAGTCTCCCAAATGCAAGATAGCCCATTCAATCTCAGCAGCCATTGCAATGGCCTAATGACTTCTCATCTTGTACTTTAGCTCATGAACCAAGTTCTTTGGTAACAACAGACTCGAACCTTGAAAATGGTGTCATTGGTTCTTGGTTTGACCTAAGCCAAGTGATAACTCCTACGATGTAGTTTTTGAACCCCCTAATGCTCCACCACGGGCAGCAAATAGTCAATAAAAGCTACCTCTTCGGGTTGCCCACACTAAGTTTAGCTGAAGATTACAAATTTGTGTTGCCCTCATTTGGATTCATCACTTTCTTCCTTGGTTTCACAACTATTTAGTTGTGGAGTCTCAAGTTATAATCTTTCTGAATTCACTTGTTTGCCGGTACCATTCAGGTTCCTAACAGGAAATAAGGCTGAATTTAGAAGATATGATTCAGGTTCCTAATGGTTTCTCATACCGTATCAGAACTCAATTCCAAGAAAAAAAATTTGAGTCCAAATTACACTGACAGGAAATAAGTAAACCACTTTGACATATTTTCAGTGTAGGGCAATTAGAAGTCAGTCACCAAAGTTGGCTCTCGGGCCTTTCCATTGTTTCACATGCCAAACTAAGCCAAAAAGTTAAAAAAATAGGACATGGATGATGATACGAAATTGAATGGGCCAAAAGTACGCATTAACGCAATCAACACTGACACATGCATGTACTGCAACAGCCATAAAACCTGCTTTGTGCCCTTCTGCAGAAAACCCATGCTCCAAGACGGCATACAAACACCAGACCACCATAGCATCTGATCCATGCAAACTATTCACCTGCTTTGTTGGCTCACATTCATGCGAGAAAGTCAATACAGAAATAAAGTAGGCAATACAGAAATTAGGGAAATACCTTAGAGAACAAGACTTCTATTATCTCCTATGCTTTTCTAATTTAGTAATCTCAGAGACAATTAACTTTTTTTTCTATTGTATCCGTACCATTATACATGTACATATATGTATGTATGTGTATATATATTTATACATGCATACATACATATATGTGTAAGTATATGTATATATAGTAAAAGACTAAAAGCTGGATGGGATTTTGTTGTTTGGGTGACATAAGGTATGGTAAGACCACCTTCTTTCATTGTAGCCCTCCCCTGACGTCGTTTAATTCAGATCAGTCCTTGAGATTACAGCAAATGAATTCTACATTACACTTTTTTTGCCAAGATCCATAGTGAATATGATTGTTGAGGTATTTGAAGGTGAAGAATGGACTGAATGGTTATGTAAGAAGAGTAGTGGTGAGGAATCCAATGTTTTATCCATTGTATGGTTGTGGTGTTATTCATTGATTTTGTTGTACTTTCGAATTGAAATTGGAATCTGCAGCTTTTTGGCCTACTTTCTATTTTTTATTTTTTTTTATCAAGATGCTCTGGTTTTCATTAGTTTCTATGCTTAAGTTGGTTCCTTATTCATACAACGTTGCATGGTTTATGTGGCAAAAAGTCCTTCACATTTATATTAGGGTTGGTGATAGTCATACTTTTAAATATCGGCCGAGACGTACCGTCTCGGCCGGTTCGTACCGGGATTTTGGACTACCGATACGGATACGCACCGATATCTCGGTGTGACTAAAAAATCGCATATGAACCGGCCGATACCCGGTACGTACCGGTGTACCGGCCGATACGGATCCCGGTTCAGGGCGTATCGGCCGAGACGGGAAAAAAAAGGAAGAGAAGGGGATGTTGTGTTAATTTTCTGACCCAGAGTTGATGATACTCGCTCTTGTGTGTTAATTTACAAACAAGATCATCTTCGTCGTCCTATATTGACTGGTTTTACAAACAAGATCACCACGGTTGAAGGACAAACCGGATCCGAGAGTAGCGGATTTGTTTCGAAGAAAGAAAACAGAGCGATTGATACCTGATTTGATGGCCGCCATTTTCGTTTTGGGAGCAACGCCGGCCGTCCCAAGAATCATGACAGTTGTTGAACGGCTGAACTCCATAACAGCACCACCAGACCTCCCTCTTCTTGAGAGAGAGAGAGAGAGAGAGAGAGAGAGAGAGGGGAAACACTGGGAGTCCGCACTTGGGACGGCCAGCGTTGCTCTGGCGGTGAGGCGGTCTCTCGACTCTCTGGGTTTTCTCAGGAAGAAGAAAATGGGTAAAGGTGTTTGGGAAAGTGAATCCCAGATTCACAATAGTTCTCTATTTACTAGTGCTTATTAAAATAAAATAAAAGGGTAGTGCGGTGATAATTGATACACGTGCACTGAATAGTTGAATATAGTGAATTGTTTACACGTGCACTCAATAGTTGAACTTTTTTTGAACTGCCTCAATAGTTGAACTTGTAGACTTTGTGTCATTGCATCTTTGTAGATTGATTTTGACAGAGAGATAATTGATACAGATTATTATCGTGGTAATTTGTTTCAATTATATGTGATAAAGATAGGTTAAAATATGATTAATTAAGTTAATGGGAGATAAAAAAGAGTGTACAATCAAGTTTTCTACATATTTCTAATGATTTTAAAAAATTCACGGCCGAGACAGCCGATTCCCGCGACGTATCGCCGATACGCCCCGATACCGATACACCGATACCGCGACCGATACCGCGACCGATACCGAGATTTAAAACTATGGTGATAGTCATCCATTTGAACAGATATGAATATGTTGGTTATTGTACGTTATTATTTCTTCTATAGTTTTTGTCATTCAATTTTGTTAATTGCAGTCTTTCATAACACAAGATTCTGGGGATCGCGATACATTGGTAAAAAACCTCGGATCATTAGATTTTCCAGTCATAAATCACGAGGGAGATGGAAACCGCGAGGAAGAGCCCTTTCATGTGTCTGCGGAGGCATGTTTTAATATGGCTTAAGTGATATTCCCGATTAGGCTTGTGTCTATTCTAACCACAGTTACAAATATATGAATTTATGCAGATGCATGCCCTTGGGATCTCTTCTAGGCTGGACCAGGTTTTTGATGCTCCTGTTGCTGTCAAAGACGTCTTGATTGGGCAGTTTGGGCTCAAAAAATCTGTAACCTTACTACGCACTAAGTTCACATTATTTCTTATAGTTTTTGGGTGTACTTTTGGAAATAAACTTATTATGTGATTAATTTTCAGTTGGGTTTCTAAAATATTTGTATTTTGCTCAGTACATTGGTTCCAAGGAAACTGATCAGAGAGCTGATGAGATCCAAAGATTGGGAATTTTTGATTTTTGGACTCCAGAAAATCATTATAGATGGTCTAAATCTAGATACGGTGGTCATGTATCAGCCCTTGTGGAACCTGTGGATCATTCTCATCTCCTTTTGTGCAGTATGTTTCTGAAAACCTTTGCTTGAACTACCATCAGTCTCTTGCATAATTTTCTGTTTGTTTCATAACTGCCGTTTTATTTACAGATCAAGATGTTGGTGAACTTGAGAGGCTTACATCCAGGAAAAAGGAACTTGAAGAAACTATCAGGCGTATCAATGAAAGTTCGAAGTCTCTTCACACAGAGCTAAGACATGCAGAGGATGAGGCAGCCAAACTTCAAAGGCAGCGTGTAAGCTCGTCATTTTGGTGATAGAGCAAATTATGTTATACGTCATTGTCTATATGTTGGAAGATAAACATAGAGCACATTCTTTTTTAATTGACAAGTCCTAGTAGAAAAAAAGACGGCAAAAGGAGACCATTACAAAAAGAGACAATGCTCTCTCTCTCTCTCTCTCTCTCTCTCTCTCTCTCTCTCTCTCTCTCTCTCTCTCTCTCTCTCTCTCTCTCTCTCTCTCTCTCTCTTCTCCATATATATATATAGGGGCCGGTTCTAGGAATACATAAAAACCACATAAAAAAACACAGTTTGTTTCAGAGCCCCACGCTAATAATCTGACACGTTCAACTTGTTTAAAACATGTTTTTATGGATACCTATAAAAAAATTAACTTATTCGAATATCGGTAAGTGCTCGATCCAAACAATTCTCAGAACACCAGTTCCTATCAAGCTTTTCGAAAAACTGTTTGGATCAAGCATGTTAGAGCTCGTCCCACATTGGTTAATTAGTACCTCCAAAACTAGCATATGAGTTTGGGCAGCCTCTCCACTCATTGTCAATTGGTTTTGAGTTGGATGTTTTAACATGGTATCTTAGCTAGGCTTTCGGAGGATTTTGGACAAGACTCTTGATTATTGCTTTGTTGTTTGTGCCATAAGTGCACCATGTTTTGTTATGATCCAAATGTTGTTGATCCAAGCGGTTTTTCATTGTTGATCCAAGTAGTTTTTCATAAAACTACATGTATACGGTTATACATGTAGTTTTATGAAAAATTGATTAGATGAAGCCCTTCCCATTCATTTTTTTTATTTTATGATTTCTCATGTAGGCCCTTAAAAACACGCTATAAACACATTGGACGGTTTGGATCATGAAAATTTGATCAGGTGAGTCCTGGACGAAAGGGTTGTGGATGAGATCCTTAGTGTGTGTGTGTGTGTGATCTAATGAGGACCTTAATATAAGAACTTTGTGCGGACCTCATGGATCGGGGTCGAATCTCGATGATCCGATTCGCTCAATGTGTTTAAAACGTGTTTTTAAGGGCCAACACGTGGAATCGCCAAAAAAAAAAAAAAATTTCTTGGAAGGGCTTCATCCGAGCATTTTTTGATAAACTGTATATGAAAAATTGCTCGAAGGAAGCCCTTCCCGTTATTTTTTTTGGCGATTCCTCGCGTTGGCCTTGGAAAGCACGTTTTAAACACATTAAGCGGTTCGGATCGTCAAAATTTGGTCCAGAAAGTTGAAAACATGGGTGGTCCGCACGGAGTTATATATATATAAAATGTAATTTTTTCACATTAAAATTTGTGTTTGGGAAATCCGAACTGTCCAATGTGTTCATAAGGTGTTTTAAAGGTCCACGCGGGAAATCTTCAAAAAAAAATACCGGGAAGGGCTTAATCCAAGCAGTTTTTCGCAAAACTGTATAGCCGTCTTACTGAGGTTTTGTTGAGTGCAATTGTACCAGATTTAGCTCCAAAACTAACGCAAGACACAATGTTGTAGGTTCACTTACGGATTGGTGTTATGGTGATTTTTCGTTTCCATTGTGTGTGAAAGATTTGTAGAAGGGGATTTAGGGCTTCTAGAGGTGTAATCAAGGGGATTTACTTGTGGAACCTCCTATGGGTAACAAATTCTCCCTAAATCTTGAAACCCAATTCAAAGCGTGCGAATCCAATGAGAACTTCTATCCCTTGAGACAGACCTCGTTCGTAACTGGGCTAGAACTTACATACAATGGCAAAGCAACACAAACTGAAAAGTACAAAGAGTCAATTTTTCGTCACCTTTAGTTTATAAGAAATAAGTTTACTCAAACTTAAAGTAACTCTTTCATTTGCATTAGTTTCCTTTTTTTTACGAACCAAAAAAAAAAATTTTGATTTGTAGTTGACATCAACCTCCAAAATTTATTTCCATTTTATTACAAGTTAACTTATGAATCATGGGATGAGGTACCACGTTTGACAAAACCGAAAGAAATATACGACAAGGGTATGTCAATGACTCAGTAAAATTTTTATTTTTGTAATCTTTAGTGTGCATATTGTTATTGCATCAAGAAAGATATGTAATGGTTGAATTTTTTTTTTTTAATCAACGTCCTTTGTTTCATTCCCCTGTTTTGCTTCTAAATATTGAGAACTATTCAAGCGCAAAATAAGATACGTGATGTTATAGAATCTGGAAAAAAACTTCCCGAAAGAATCCCGATGTAGCCGATATGGTTTTTAGGCATACGTCGTGCTTATTTTGCTGGACCTGCAATGGGTTATCCTGAAAACTTTGTGTCTTTTTGTGTGAACTTCTTACATGTGCTCAGAGAGATCCAACTCTTACATGTAAGGTACAAGATCTTTTGCCACGCTTCTCCAAAAGAAATTTAAACATCTTATTGTTGTAAAAGTGTTCTCTACAGTTTTCCTAATATCCCTATGCCTCTGTGATTATGAATCAAAATGTATGCTTTTTGGTAGGAGGAGATTATGAGCTCAGCACGACTTGAGAAGAGGAAACAATGTGAACTGGAAAACCGTATCAGTAAGTATCTTTGAGATTCTTCTTTTTTTGAATAAAAATGTTGCACACGGTTTAGGGTTTTCATATTACCCTGTCTTGGTGTTTGTAGATCAAAGAAAGAAAAAACTTAAATCGATGGAACAGGAGGGTGACCTGGACACCATCCTGGCAAAGCTGGTTGACACTGCGGGAAAGTTAAATGCTCGACGGTTTGAATGTGCAATTGGAATTAAGGTTGTAATCCGTTTGGCTTCAGTTTTGACATTCCCGTGCCTTAGTTTATAGATACTCTTTATGATGGGAGATATAGTTTTGCCCATCATCAATATTCTGGTAGTTGGAAATTGGCATAATATTTGTTTGCTCATCTGCTGTTTTAATTCTCACGTTTCTGTTCTCTCTTCCCAGAATTTAATCATTGAAGCTGTTGCTGACAGACAAAGTTTTGCTGAAAGAAAGATAGCCTCAATTGAACTCGAAGCAAAGGTGGTTCATTAATCTATGTTATCGTGCTGGCTGGTTATAATTATGACGGTTGTCCTTCTCTTGACACTTGGCCCCGCATAATTTATTTATTGTGTTCAGGGTAATGTGCAGGATACATGTATCATATTTGCCATAGTTAGGAAGATCTTTACTACCTGGTGTTTTAGAAACAAACACTTACAGTTGTAGAAATAGGGCTCCCATCATGTGAATATAACCGTTTCCTTGATGCTGTTCAGGTTGTTTGACCCTTTCAGCAAAAACTAACCAATACTGGATGTGATTTTTTAACTGCTGGTCAGTTGCTCGTTTTCTTTTTTCTTTTTCTTTTTAGGCTTTGGACAATTAGAAAGTGTCCAATGCGTGATGCTACTCAGAAACCCCAACTTACTTGAGTTGGTAAACTACATGTACTTAGGTGCACTTAATCTAAAATATTGGATTGAATAGGATGGCATTAGCAGAAGTCCTTTAAGAAAGAGTGGTGCTACTCAGAAACCCCAACATATTCCATTGGTAAACTACAAACAATTGTTAGCAATATTGGATTGAATGTAAGGGCATTAGCAGAAGATCTTACATGGCATCATTCTCATTTCCGAAGACCAAACAGACCCTAGTTCCAGATGGAGAAATTAAGTGGGACGGATCTGTTGTTGATCCAATTGGTTGATGGACCTGCATTGTTGGCACTCCCATGAACAGGGGGAGGCTTCTGAGTTGCATTGGGCTTGCTATCACCTTCCATGAAGGTCCTGGATTTTGTGCCTTAAGCCAAAGGACCCCTAAATCGAGTGCCTCGGGCTTCCCTCTTCTTGTATCTAGGTAGTTATGAGCCGAAAGCTGCTCGCTCCTCCTTCCGCCGTGCATGGATAGAGGCATTCCGTTTCTCCTAGCAAGAGGTTGGAGGTATCTATGCTCTGGGCATCTGGTCTCGAGAAGAGATGTGGTGATTGTGGGTTTCTATTTCTATGTAGAGCTTCAATTGATGGTCACTTTGCTTATCGATGTCCCTTGTCATTGACCTTTCTAGAAAAAGCAGTAAACTGCTCGTCTGGAGGACTTTGAGGCTTCTTTTCTGTTTATCTTGGTTGAGAGTCGCGTCAAAGGATGGTTACTCTATTTTCCCAAACACTGACGTTCAACCTTTTCCCAACATGGGTTTACTGGCCAGATTTAAATCTAAGTTTTGCTTCATAGCTATGTTACCTTGTGGTATTTGATCATGTCATGTATAATCTCTCTTCTTTGTATACCAATTAAATGAGTTGTACTTGTATATGGTCATCAGACTGGGATTTTTCTGAGTAGATGTTAATACCCGTGGGATACACTTCATGGATTTCAAGATAAACTTTGAATGGGACTTCTCCAAGGCCAAGATGAATAGATCACGATCAGCAAATCCGAAGAGGCATAGTATTTTTGCAAGCGTTGCTTACAAAAAGAAAATCATGGCATTGCTATGTGCTAACATGGATATCCAAAAAAAGCTACATATTAAGAACTTTGAAAATGTTGGCTGGAACTTCCAAGCCAATTAGAATCCAAGTGGTCTTTTATATATATAACAATTAGAAAGTGTATGTTCCCTTATGTGCCATCATGCATATACCTTTTAGGTTCTTTTATTTGAAAGGTCATTACAGTGGAGCAATTAATTTAGGTAAAGATCAGTCTGAAATTCTTTTTTTTTTTTGTGGCTTAGATTCGGAAGATGGAGGTCAATGTCAAACAACAAGAGAATTTTGTCAAGCAAGCATCTTTACATTTAGAATATTGTAAGTTATTGCATTCAATAGATTTGAGCTTAATCCATTTCAGAAGGTTTCTATTTTTTGAATATTGAATCTCATTTTATATCTTCGTGTCTCTCTGAATCCATCGTGTTCCAGTACCATTAAGTTTTTATCCCTCATCCAAACCATGAACTATTTAATCCCCCTTCTTAACTTTCACATAAATGTGGGTCCACACTTCCTATTTAATCCCTCCCAACTATTTTATCCCCCCTTACTATTTAATCCCCCAAAACCAATACGCCATCCAAACGGACCGTAAGTACATTTGCTCTTGTATTTGTATTGGTTTCAATTGCTAGTTTTCTCACTCTTAAGGAATTATCTCAGGTTTTTGCCTGAGAACAGTTGTGTCTTCTAATTGAAACCTAATATATTTCCGTTCAGTTTTGTCTCGAAGCATCGGTACTATTGATTCATGCTTTCATGATGTAGTAGCTATTAAGGGTCTTAATGTCTTTTGGTGTCCTTAGTATAAGGTGTAGTATAAATAGTGTAAGAATCTTTCATTTTGGCTAGCTTTTGTCATTTTAAGAATATAATTACCAAGAGTTTATCTCTTTGTATCCCATTTTGGGAGTCTCTCTCTCTACATTATCTAATGGAATATTCCGGTTGCACCATATCAGCTCTCCAACCCCCACTTTCTAGTATCTTATTGCAGTTTTTTTCAGGGCTTTATCGTCACAAGTAGTCCATGCTAATTCAATGCCTTATGATTTGCTTCTAATTTGTTTGATTAAGTGAGAAGGAAGTGAAGGATTTTAAAAAAAGAATTGTCACCCATGAAAGATATGCAGAGTCTTTGCAATTCGCACTGAGAACTTGAATGACATTTATTGAGGTTTGTTTTCCATTTTGAAGTTTGATGTCCATTTAAATTTTAAACTTCAAATCATGGTGAAAAAAACAGACATGATTATGTGTTTGTTTTGTCAACTTTTTTGTCCATATCGTGCATTGGCTTTTAATCATCATTTGTCACTTGAACGCATTAGCTTAGATATAATTTAATTATGTCAATAGTGCCATCAGGATTAACCTCTACACTCCTAGAGATCGCTACATCCATGTAGGACACTCCGGGGACACAAAACACGCTGAAAACATTCGGGGTCCATTAAATAATATGGCGGGACACGCCGCGGACATGTTGAGGGACACAGCTGGGTGTTTTTATAAATATTGATAACATCAAAAGTTTTGGGGTAAAAGTGTAATATACAACATATGTGTCTATGTCTCCATTCTTTGCGAATTGCCGTGTCTTGTATCCATATCCATGTCTCCGGCCGTGTCCGTGTCCGTATATCTGTGCTACATAGGGACTAACCATAACTGTCTACATGCACATACTACAATTGATTTTCCAAGAGGAGAGGCGTTAAGCTGCAATTTCAATTCATCTCTCGCCAAGCCTCAATTTCAATTCATCTCACGCCAAGCCTTTATTCGTCCATGGTATTGTGTGACAGATTTAAAATGAAGTGAAGAAAATGTCACAGAAAACGAGAAAAAGGAAGGGTAAGTTATATATAGCAATTGTTAGAATTTGTCCCACACTAATTATTACTACCAGTAAACACAAACATATATGAGGCTGGGTCGGCTCTCCACTCATGGCCAACTGGTGTCGAGTGGGATGCTTTAATATGGTATCAAAGCTAGGCTATTGTAGTCTCACAAGACTATAGATTCTCGCCCCTTTATTTTTACCTTAAATACGCCTTGTTTTGTTATGATTGTAGAGTACGACGCAGCGGAACAAACAAATTTTTTTTTATTGTATATGCTAACTCTTGTACATACACTCCGCACGTACTTCACTTGACAACACTCACACGAAGTTACATATAACTCTCACTTGACACTTACAATATCTAGGCACACTCTTTGTGCTCACTCATTAGGTGGTCTCTCCCCCACTTGGGTACTCTCCCACCCATGGGGTGCTTTCATCACCACCAAGGTGGTACTTCCTCACCACACCTCATAAATGAGGCCTTCCACCCTTTATATAGCCATCCACCTCCTCAATGGATGGCCAAGATCATTCTCATCCAATGGTCCATATTCTTCATCTAGAATCCTCCTAGAAAATATCTTCTTATCCTCACACCTCCACAACATTCTAGAACTCTCTACACAAGTCTAGCATGTAGTGGAGTCTTCCATAACCTTCTTGAATATTCCAGAACTCTCTAGGTTCCTCCACTTCTAGAATCTTCCAGAAATATCTAGAACATTCTAGACCATTCTAGATTTATCTAGATTATTCTTCAACCTTCTAGAGAGTTCTCCATTATTCTAGAATACTCTCGAACCTTCCGGACTATTCTAGAATTCTCTGTTCTATTCTGGAGGATTCTAGATCCATGATCCATGGACCATGGAGAGTCAAGTGTTGACTCTCAACACTCCCCCTCAACATTGACTCTCCATCTTTTGCTTTGGCAAACTCTTCTTGCTTTGTCCCGCACGATCATCAACCTTGTTTTCTTTTGTTGCTTCCTGATGGTAATACGATATCAGTCCTAACTGTTCTTCGTGTCGGTCCCTGAACGACTAGGTGTTGATATCACTCTTTTAACCACAAGACTGTTGCAGATAGTCTTGATCATTCATCGTGTCGGTGCCAGAACAATCTCGACGACCTTTCACAATCCCATCAGAAACTCCATGCTTCTGTTGCACAACTCTGATCGTGCCTCCATGAACGGTGCTTGGCGAAACGAGCTTCGCAATCCTGGGCAACATGCTACAGTCCTTCCAACGACGTCTTCGAACACGGTCCTCGGCTGTGATACCCTCCACAGTCTCCGGCTGACCTCACTAAACACGGCCTCCCCGTCACACTCCCACAGTCCCCTGCTGTGGCCTCACCGACGGTCGCTGGCCATCACACTCTTCACAGATCCCCGCTGTGATTCCATGAACGGCGCCTTGGCATAAACTTCCAGATTGCCTCGATCGAATTCAACCTCTTTCGATCGACCTATACTGAACCATCACGCTTCCATAGTCGACGTCTTTGGCAGCTTCACTTTAGGTAGCTTCACACCTACAACATGTAGCCCTCTCCATTGGATGCCCAGACTTTAACTCGACCTTCCAGCGTGAACTTCTTGGCCGGACCTGCTAAACACTCGATCTGCTCATAGCCAAACTGCTCCTTATTTCCCAGGGTTCGTACCCGCTCTGATACCACATGTAGAGTACGACGCAGCGGAACAAACAAATTTTTTTTTATTGTATATGCTAACTCTTGTACATACACTCCGCACGCACTTCACTTGACAACACTCACACGAAGTTACATATAACTCTCACTTGACACTTACAATATCTAGGCACACTCTTTGTGCTCACTCATTAGGTGGTCTCTCCCCCACTTGGGTACTCTCCCACCCATGGGGTGCTTTCATCACCACCATGGTGGTACTTCCTCACCACACCTCATAAATGAGGTCTTCCACCCTTTATATAGCCATCCACCTCCTCAATGGATGGCCAAGATCATTCTCATCCAACGGTCCATATTCTTCATCTAGAATCCTCCTAGAAAATATCTTCTTATCCTCACACCTCCACAACATTCTAGAACTCTCTACACAAGTCTAGCATGTAGTGGAGTCTTCCATAACCTTCTTGAATATTCCAGAACTCTCTAGGTTCCTCCACTTCTAGAATCTTCCAGAAATATCTAGAACATTCTAGACCATTCTAGATTTATCTAGATTATTCTTCAACCTTCTAGAGAGTTCTCCATTATTCTAGAATACTCTCGAACCTTCCGGACTATTCTAGAATTCTCTGTTCTATTCTGGAGGATTCTAGATCCATGATCCATGGACCATGGAGAGTCAAGTGTTGACTCTCAACAATGATCCCTATTTTGCAAGTTAGGGTGGTTTCTTGGAGTTTGTCCCAAGTTGATCAATTATTTTCTGTAAAACTACTAGATAAGTCTGGGCCGCCTCTCTACTCACGGCAAATTGGTTAGAGAAGATCCAAATCACGTAGACACAATTAACAGGGATTTGGGGAAAAGTGAACAATTTATGAAGCACTTAAGGTTAGGTTCATCTTTGCATCATGTCGATGAGTAAATTTGATCCTATGGCATGATTGATGGCCAGCAAAGTGAGGAAAAACTGGTCATGAATTTGGACTTAGAGCATCAAGGAAAAAACTCAAAATAAAGTAATGCTAGCCTAGCACAATGAACTTAATTGTGCGAGGATAAAATTCGCCATCAACTAGTGCAAGTTTAGTACAATGAACTTAATTGTGCGAGGATAAAATTCGCCATCAACTAGTGCAAGTTGATAGCAAAACAAACACAGCGTGTGGTGGTAAAACAAAAGCATATATGAGGTGGTAACACAAAAGGATGATCACACGGGAAAATGATAGATTGAAGCCCTAAATACGACAAACTCATACATGATGTTGGAGAGTCGGGGTCCTTGGGGATGGGCTGTAGGCCTGTGGTGTTTGGACGAGGGTGGGGAATAGGTATCCTTGACAAGGAAGGTAGGCAGGGTTGGGACACATGAGTGGACGTCTGGGAGGCGGCTGGCGGGTGTACTATGAATTGGAGTGTCCACTGAAATAAGGATTTTTGATACTTCTGGTAATTTCATTAGTAATTACTGGGAAATATCCTAGACTGTGGTTTGGGGTGTACTGAGCTAAATGTGTGTAAATAGAAGTCCCCTTTTTATGGGTGTAGGTTCCCATCCAAATCACCAAAATTACCCCAGTATCTTCCTGTATTCCTAATAGCCAATAGGTTTACAAGCGGCCAAAAAGTCATCAAAGATGGTGCTAGATGTCACCCTCATGCCACATAGACCCTCTGTTTTTCAAAAGAGAAGATAATGAATCAAGATCCTCATGAGGTGTTTATGTTTCTACCAAAATACTTAAACCATTTCAAGTTTCAACCATGTTAGATGATGATAAAGGTTTTAGGAAAAAACTAATTAAAATTTCCTAGAGCCTCACAACTGCTACCACCCACTTTGATTATTTACTATCCTGACCCACTTTGAT
>JADGMU010000789.1:0-71862 GCA_016920895.1 Vaccinium myrtillus | reverse complement strand
GCATTTTTTGAATTCTGTGGGTTTGCTTGAACTCCCCAAAACAGTTGTGGAGCTGCCCCCGGGTTTACACGTCTATGGTTGGTTTTGTTTGACTACACATCGCCTTAAAACTGAGCCAATGGCAAAGTTTCTTCTTTTATTTATTTTAGTCAGTTGTTAATAGCCAATCACAATATTCAAAGTGATTGCTTTGAGACTAAAGAGTTTTGTCTAGCAGTCCATCAGCATATTAAGAGTCAAGTCCTCCTTTTCCTTTTCTATTGACCAATTGGTAACCACAAGATTCCTAAAGAAAGGTAAACAGACAGGGGCGAGGCATTTTCGTGTGCCCTTTCGTAGTACTTTATTTATTTTGATGATAACAACCCCTTGTCTTGCATGCATTTCATGGTCTTCCATAAAATATTTAAAAATCCGTAGTGTTTTTCATTTGCATGCTCACTAGTCACGCATGTTTCTATTGTGGACTTCACTTTTCTGTGGATTATGCATCCTGATTAGTTAAAGTTGAATGTTTTGTTTACTTTGAGTTTATGATCAATTCTTTACTGACGCCCAAACCTAAAACATTAGTATCTTGTTTTAACGGTTAAATAATCTTTGAAGCGACTTGCGGATGATACTTAGGTTAATTTACTTGGACTAAAAGCAGTGGAGCAACGATTAATGGTTAATTCAAGTAATATTTTTATGTGAATTAGTGGGTGGTAGGTTAATGTATTTGGACTAGAAGCAGTGGAGAGCAATGATTGGTACTTCATTCTGTTAGCGAAAACAATCACACACACAATAAAGGAATAAGAACAGTAGAGAAATCGAAAAGATTTACGCCTGCCCAAAACCGACTCTTGGGCGAGTGAGTCATTTGTTTGATTAAATCTCATCCAATTTTTACAATGAGAATATTTATAACGACTACTCTATTCCAACCCTAAAATACACCGTACCGTACCGTATCATTGTTCCAATGGAGCAATGATTGGTACTTCATTTTGTTAGTGAAAACAATCACACACACAATAAAGGAATAAGAACAGTAGAGAAATCAACAGCAAGATTTACGTTGTTCCGCAAAACCAAAATGCCTCCAGGGAGCGAGTATCGAGTCTATATTTGATTAGCGTCTACTTCGATCCTTATTTTATGAACTTTTCATTTCTCCATAAGAAACACATTTGTTGAGGCCACACTATAGATTTTACAAATTGTTAAAGCATGTACAACACTGTTATGTAGAATTGCTACTCAAATTATAGATTTACTGTTTTAACTAGTCACTTTGATCGCTTGCACTCCAAAATGCTATTGCTAGGTATTCTCTTCATCTTATTTCTAAATATAGATTTTTCACTTCCCTAAGATTAAAGAGAGGAGACATAATTAACTTGAATAAAATAGGAGGAAGAGTGTAATTTTATAGAAGAAATAATACTTTATATGCAACCAAGGGTGTGAATACCGTACTGGTCCCGTTCATCCCGTTTTACGAAATTCAACTAAAGCTGTAATGGATCCCCTGTACACATTTTGATGTTAATCTTTCTGATCTTCTTTTTCAAACTGCACACACAAGAACAAAGCTTTGCATTGGTTCAATTTGGACTACTCAATCAGTTTCTCGATATTTTGACGCTTTTGGAATCCCTTCGTATTTGGTTGTTGCTTGCGGAATGGGGTTTATTGACAGACGGGCAGGTCAAGTAATTGGACTCGACCTCAGCTACAGCTGACTCCAACTCTCCAAGACACCATATATATAATTACATATATCCATTCCAATAGTACCGTATCTTCCACAATTTACCTGTCAATGTCATCCCATCTTTTCTTAATTTACACAGTTTATTAAATTGACGTGCTTTACACGGTTAACAAAAGTGACTCACTTGACCACTCTTTGATTGGTTTTCCCCACAAAGTACAAGTACAAGTCTCCCATCTTTTCTTAATTTACTCGGTTTTCATGTATGCTACCCATGTGTCTACTTTTAAACATGTCATGCCGTGCTATGTCCGTGCCTCCCCACCCAATTTACACGTCTATGGTTGGTTTTGTTTGACTTCCCATAGCCTTAAAACTGAGCCAATGGCAAAGTTTCTTCTTTTATTTTGGTCAGTTGTTAATAGCCAATCACAATATTGAAAGTGTTTGCTTTGAGACTAAAGAGTTTTGATCCAAAATAGGTACACAAATAATTTCTTGGAATAGTCTTTTGGGTATTCCTAGCTTAATTGGAATAGTCTTTTCCAATTCCAAATTCATATTTTGACTCTGACTCTGCTTCACAAGACGCCATTTTAAGTTTGGGCTTTTGTTGAGTTTTTCTATCTGAGTATTGGACGCGTCAATAGGAAAAAGACAGTAAGATAACTAAGCAAAATTTTAGCTAATTAGGATGCGTAAGTGCAGGCATAGACAGATAGCCAGACTTGACTCAAAACTTCGCTGATGCATATACAAATGTGTTTTGACAAAAAGAAAAAAAAAATTAGATCCAATCTTTCTCACATTTTAAGTTTAAGGAAATACGATTCATTCAACCATCTATGTTTGCATTTTCCTATTTCGATCCCCATAGCATAATCCCAACGCCATTGGAGATGCTCCTATTGATTACCGAATTACCGTTGCAAAAATTTTGGTGACCAAAAGAATGCATAAGCTAAGTCTTGGTCATTGGATGGTTCTTTCAATTGTCTTGGTCAATGATAAGCCCTTCATATTCCAATGACTTGGGCATGCAAGACTTTGATCCAAAATATGTCCAAAAATAATGTGACCATCTTCTCATCAGCTTCGTCTTCCTATATCTAAAATTTTCGGCTTGGGAATTGAGAAAACTACGTCGTTCCATCATTGAATCGTAATATGGACTGTATATATGGAATTTGCGTAAAATGCTTGGAATTAGGCAAGGGGAAAAGTGCCTTTCTTGTAGTGAGAGGACATAAATACACACACAAACACACATATTTGTTTTTTTTTTTTCTTGTAATTAAGGAAAACAAATTTATTCATCTTTGAAGAAGAGAAAAAAAGATTAAACGGATAGGGCACAGCGGCCAAAAAACGCCACCCGAGACCCAAATAGCTACGAAGGCAAGAAGCCAACCAAAAAGGTAGAACCACCAAAAAGAGAACAAAACACACCTAAGTAAAGATTAGAGGCCTAACTTTTGGGTGGTGTTAATGCCAAAACCGTTTTTGTTTTTTGCCAAAACTGTTTTTGTTTGTGCCAAAAATGTAGTGATTAAAAATCTTTTAATGTGTAAAAGTTGAAATCAGTATTAAAAGTATGTAAAAGTTACCCAAATAAAATCCTTCCTTTCTTTTAATGTGTCTTGTGCCTAAATAGTTATCGAATTGTTATTGGCATCATTAATTAGACTGATTTGACATAAATTGAATAAATGAAACGAGGGACCATATGATGAATGTGGACGAAAAACATTTAGGATTGCAGTGGATAAGGAATGAGGGTTACATGTGTGGTGAATGATTCTGAGAAAAGTATGCAAAGGATCAACCCTTCAAAATGGAAAGTCCTAATCATTTACGGTAACCATTGATTTGACAAGAAATAATTTCAAAGGTGAGATTCCTGAGAACATTGGAACTTATAACCACCTTAATGTGAGAAATTATGACAATTTTTTTCTAAGATAAAAGTTATCCAAAAACTTGTGTTAAATTATTTTCTTCTAAACTGAATTTTTTTTCAAACATAATTTGTTTTTTAAATTTTTCACTCAGCTAGACAAATCAATAATTCCAAAACAAATTAACGCACAACTATTTCATTAGGTGTGCTACTGTGTTTTGTTCTCTTTTTGGTGGTTCTAGCTTTTTGGTTGCTTTGTTGCCTTCCTAGCTATTTGGGTCTTGGGCTGGCGATTTTTCGCCAGCGTGCCCTTCTCCTTCTAATCTTTGGTTCTCTTCTTCAAAAATTGATAAATGTGCCTTTCTTGTAGTGAGAGGACATATATTCTCTGTTTTTTTTTTTCTAAGCAGAAGAAATTTATTAAGCATTTTAGACGATAAATGTACAACAACCAACTCTAACAAGTCTCCAACACACTGAAGTGTGTGTGGGACCTTGTAAATGTGAGTGTGCTTGTTGGAAATTTTTTTTTGTACATGCATCATTGTTGAAATTTTTTTTTTGGTATGAAGCTCGTGAGAAGTTTTTTTTTTCTTGGTACTGAAGCGCGTGAGAAGATGAGGTGTCACATTTTTGGACATTTTGGATCAAAGTACCCAAGAAAAGACTATTCCATGAAAGTATGTGTGGACATATTTTGGATCAAAAGTCTTCCATGCCCAAGTCATCTGAATGTGAAGGGCTTATCATTGACCAAGACAATTGGAAGAACCATCCAATAACCAAGGCTTAGCATTTAAGTCCTCGGAAATACAAGGGGTACCGACCCCCTTTCTACGACCGTGCACAAACGGGGTCTTTTTGAATGAAATAGGGTAATTTTGCATCGAGCTCATAGGGCCATCCGATTGCATCGATTCATGTGTAAGCCCACTCGGAATTTGATTTTGAGATGGATCAATGGTTCGGATGGATCAACGGTCGATACATGGTCGGTACCTGGAGAACGGTTCTTAAGTCCTTGGATGCCACGACCACAATATGTCTTCAATTCATCAAGTGCTAGAGTTTTTTTTAATTTTTTTTCTCTTTTTATTGTTTTTACGTCAAACGCAGTATTTTAGTAATTCAAAGGAATATCAACTATCTATAAGAGCAACCCCAGTGGGATAATCAAAACATCTAAATAACTAAAGTTAGCAATGTTTGCTCAAAAATTGACTCACATTGGCATAATCAAAGTTAACAACCTTTTAGCCAATAATCAAATTTTGACATTTGGATAATCAAAAGTAACAACATTTTCTCAATAACCAAAACTCAATAACCAAATTTTGGGGGCCACACTTTATTTATAAGTCTTTTAAATCTTTACCAATATTTTTAATAACCAAAATCTTTATAAGTCTTTTTTTAATATTTATTTATTTTCTTTTTAATCTTTACCAGACTTTCTCTCAAAAAATTTGAAATTATCAAAATATGTTCAAGATTTGTCTCATCTTAAAGGTATTGTGAATATTTTTTAAATGGTATTAATATTATAAAAAGTATATGTACAAATTTAAAGTTGTGGTCATTTTATGAATAAAAATAGAGTGAGTAGTACTTTTTTTTTTATTTTGGACACAAAATACCATTGTGACACTTCACATTGTTAACTTTATAAACGTCTTTTATGCATAATCAAAGTCTGATGTGGCAACTTTTGATCATCCATTTTTTGTTATACCATTGGTGATGCTCTAAGGGCAATGGATGATTAAGTGTCACATCATTCCATAAGTCAATATTCAAATATAACGGGAGTTTTTTTTTACCATTGATGTGTTACCAAATTGACCGTAAGACAAAACAACATTGAACATGGTTCTTGTAAAAGACAATGCTTCAAGCATTAATATGTCTCTCAAAATAACTTTCAAAGGACCCAAAGATTTTTTTATTAAATTTACCAATAACGGTGTATGGTAAATCTAAAAATAGTTACCTACTTTTTTTAGATAGTTATGCATTTTTTGGTACTAATTTTGCATTTTTTTTTATGGAATATTCGATGCTAAAATAAGCATTAATCTAAAATAGAAGCCGTGTTATTTAATTGAGCTAGCAATAGATGCCTATAAAACATTTTGAGGACTTCTCCTCGACTGGTAAACCCGTCACTTTTCTGAGCTCAAGAGGAAAAATGGGCTATGAACAAGTATGGCTTTCCAACAACCAACTATTTAACCTCTTCACTCCAGAACAGAACTTTGCGCTGCTGCAACTTAAAAATCGTGAAAAATCGTGATTAACCTCTTCTTCTTTCTATTTCATTTCAGATTGATTGTAAATCAAATTTCAGTTCATGAAAAATCGTGATTATAAACCAAATTTCATTTTTAATGTATGCAACATGTGCGGGAGAAAATTATCTACCGTTTTGTTCCGATCGAACCAAGTTTGACAATCTCCATGGCTCAAAATGATTGTTCTAGGTGAGTGTGGGTGTGTGTTCGAGTCGAAGAGAGGAGAATGCATGTGTAGAAGAGGGTGGGTGTGTATCGTGTGTGAGCCGATTAAAAAATATACTTAAAATCTTATTGACAAGGTAGTATAGCGACTGAAACATTGTGAAACTTAACGGAGGGTGGCTCCGCAATCCCTTTGTTGCCAAAATTTTTCCTACCAGTTTTTTTATTTTATTTTTAATGATGGATTGCCATCTCCAGTAATCATTCAGCGTTCATTGAAAATAGCAGCCATGTGATTAAGTCTAGTTTGCAGCAGATGTCTATAAAACATTACATTTCGAGAGTGCTTCTCCGTTGCCTCAGGTTTACCAACCCCTCATTTTCCTGTGCTCAAGAGGAAAGATGGGCTGTGAACAACTATGGCTTTTCTACAACCAACTCTTTATCTCCTTTTTTCTCTTCCTTTGCCAACTCACTTGCTTACATGCCCACCTCTGCACTCCACAACAGACCTCTGCGCTGCTGCAACTTAAAGGAACCTTTTCCTTCAATAAATCTGATTTGTCTTGGTATTGTGATTTTTATGGAAACATTACTTTTCCAAAGATAGAGTCATGGATTAAGGGTTCTGATTGTTGCTCGTGGGATGGGGTCGATTGTGACAGAGAGACGGGTCAAGTAATTGGACTCGACCTCAGCTGCGGCTGGCTCAAAGGTACCATCCATCCTAATAGCACTCTCTTCCTCTCCTTTCCCAACCTTCAAAAGCTCAACCTCGCTTACAATGACTTTGCCATGTCTCCCATCTCACCAGAATTCACTCGATTCACCGAATTGACACACCTCAACCTCTCTCAGTGCAATGTTTCTGGCAAAGTCCCACCAGGAGTCTCCTTCCTCAACAAACTAGTGTTGCTTGATCTCTCTTTTAATGATGGTTTGAGATTCGAAGAAGGCGTATTCGAGTCACTCATTCAAAATATGTCAAAGATAAGAGATCTTGTTCTTAGCCGTGTAAACATGTCCTCTTCAGTGGTTCCAAATTCCTTGCTCAATTTGACTTCTTTAAGAACCCTCCGTCTCACCTACACTGGATTACATGGAAAATTCCCCAGCGGAATATTTCATTTACCTCATCTGCAGGTGTTGTTTTTAAGGGGTAATGAGGCTCTCACAGGTCATTTACCCGATTTCATGAATTTGAGCTATCCTCTCCAGTACTTGGTACTCGGCAATACAAGTTTTTCAGGAGTATTGCCTGACTCAGTTGCTAAATCCTTGAAGTATTTGGGAGTCTATGGTTGTAAATTCCATGGATCCATTCCTACGTCTCTCTGGAACCTCACACAAATTACCATTTTGAGCCTCTGGGGCAACAATTTCAGTGGTATCCTCCCATCATCACTTTCAAACCTTAGAAATCTCGAATCTTTGTACCTCTCGTTCAACAAATTCAATGGTTTCCTCCCATCAATTTCAAACCTTACAAATCTCAGTTATTTGTACCTTGACGGTAATAATTTCACAGGTCCCTTCTTTTCATTGGATACAAACTTGACAGAACTTTGGGAATTGGATGTCTCAAACAATTCTCTCACTGGTCCTCTTCCTTCACAAGTAATTGTACCTCCAAATCTATATTATTTGAACGTGGCCGAAACTTGATTAAAGGTACAATCCCATCATGGGTATTCGAATTACCCGCACTCATGTACTTAGATCTCAGCCATAACAAACTCCATGGTACTGTTCCAAATTCAACCTTTGAACTCCCAAACCTTCAATTCCTGATTCTTTCTTCCAATAACTTTTCTGGAACCATTCCTGAACCAAATAGATTCAGTCAAAATCTCTATGTGCTTGAACTACGGACAAACAACTTCTCTGGCACTATTCATGATTCATTTACCATGGGGAATGCTTTGAAAACTATCAATCTCAATGGCAATGGGTTTGAAGGGCCAATACCGGAGTCTCTGGCTAACTGTACAAACTTGGAAGTGCTAGATCTCGGAAGAAACAAGTTTTTCGACAAGTTCCCGCATTGGTTGGAAAATTTACCAAACTTGTCTGTCCTAATCTTGCAATCTAACAAATTGCATGGATCCATCCTGACTTCCAGGACCAAATTTCCCTTCCCCATGTTGCGAGTTCTTGATTTGTCGAACAATCATTTCACAGGTCCGTTGCCCTTAAACTACTTCAAAAGTTTCAAAGCAATGATGAATGTGGATGAAGTAAATTTTCATTTGCAATACATGGGAGCTTCTGGTAATGATACTTCAACAACGTATTATAATTCTTTGACTATGGTAATCAAAGGATCGACCATTGAAATGGAAAAAATCCTTACAATTTTCACAGCCATTGATTTATCAAGAAACCAGTTTGACGGTAAGATTCCTGAGATCATTGGTGGGCTAAATTCAATCCGAGGAATCAACCTATCACACAACAGCCTTACAGGTCATATACCAAAAACACTTGGTAATTTGACGAAGCTTGAATGGTTAGACCTCTCATCAAACAAGCTCACTGGGGAGATTCCTCGACAACTCACAAATCTAAACTCTCTTGGAACTCTTAAACTTTCGCAGAACCGCCTAACAGGGCCAATACCTCGAGGCAAACAATTCGATACATTTTCGAATGATTCTTACATCAACAACTTGGCATTATGTGGACCTCCATTGTCAAATACATGCGGCGATCCCGAGGCGACACAGCCACCACCCTCAACGTTTGGAAAAGAGGTAGATTCAGAGCCTGGGAGTGGATTTTGTTGGGAAGTCATATTGCCAGGGTATGGATTTGGACTGGTAGTCGGACTTTTCATGGGATATCTAATGTTCTCTTTCGGAAAACCTGAATGGCTTGTGAAGATGGTTGAAGGTGTAGGAAACAGAAAGGGAAAGAGGCTGAAAAGCAATGCTCGAAGACATGGAGGCAGAAGAAATTAGCAAAATGCAAATGGTACTGCTGTATGGTAACCGGTAAGTGTTGCGAATTACAATATCTTTCATCATCTTATGCCTACAATGTAACAAAAGAAAAACCTTTAATTTTTTTTTTAGATATTGAGGAGAAGGCATGGAACACTTGTAGGAGGTGGATCTGGTGGGAGATGGTAACCGGTAAGTGTTGCGAATTACAATCTGGTGGGAGATTGCGAATTACAATATCTTTCATCATCTTATGCCTACTGCTTTCTAGTTTCAGAATAAATGGATTCAAGCAATATATGTTGAAAAACATATGCTTGGTGTAATCATATTTACGAGTGAATTAAACCCTTTGAATTGGTTGTGATTTGTTTGTCCTACGTTGGATATATAAATTGATTGAGTGGTTGGAATTAGTTGATTTACTCCGCGCGACACTGCACCGAGTCGAGTAGAACGTGGCAGCATATTTACTGCATTACTGTTCATATAGTTCTACAATTATTCCTTTTGAGAGAGAGTCGATACTTAATTTTGGTTCAATAGACTTGTAGATTGTAATGCTACTTCTATACAACGTGAGAACTTTGTATCCTGGGAGATGGGTGCCGTTACTCATAGCACTGTAGCAATGGCGAAATTCGTCTTGAGGAGATTGTGTCAAACATAAGCCTCATTCTTAACATTTCTGTTTCAATTTTCAGTTGCGTTCTTTCGGTTGCAGAAACTTCTTGAGCGTGAATTCTGCAACCTGTGAGTTTAATTTATTTTTCCGTTGATTATTTTGTGCGTAGTTCCATACAAATTGCCTAACGATATTGCCATATTTCCAAATGGAGTACACTAGAATGAGTTCTACTTTCAACGAAGTTTTGGTTCACTTCAGGGGTTTTTTCCCCCTATTATGGCATTTATATGCATCCCTATAGCTGAAGTTTTGCTTAGTTATCTTACTGCCATTTTCCTAATGCCGTGTCCAACACTCATCTAGGAAAACTCAACAAATACCCAAATTTTGAAAAGGAGTCTAGTGCACCAAAGACGGAGTCAAGATTTGAATATGGAAGCAGCAAAATTAGCAGAAATCTATCACTAAGAACAAAAACTTTACATTTGAAATAGAACTCGACATGGTTTGATGGGGCAATACTTTTTTACAGAGGTGACGGCTTGACGGGGTACCATACTTACACTTTCATTTTACTGACAAAAATCAAGGACCAGTAGTCAAGTCACTTTTTGGCTTGCTTCGCTTAAGGATTAGAAACAGGAGTACTTCTATTTCCTTTTAGTTTCTCAGAAATTTCTCCCCTTCTGTTTTCAAAATGCGCTATTAATATAATTTCAAGGAATATCAACTAATAGGAAGGGCATTAGAAAGAAAATGGGAAAATTGCCATAAAATGGCAGTAGGAGCAAATATTTGCTCTTCAATGGTCCACTTTTTGGGAATTAGAGATTCCTTTTCATGTTGGGAGCAATTCCTGAAAACTGGACAATTAAACAGCAACAATTTGCCCCTACTGCCATTTTATGGCAATTTTCCCAACAATCAAAACACAAAAATGGGAAAATGAAAACATAAAAAGTATGTTGCCAAATAGGCCCTAAATTTTACTAGAATACAGCTGCAGATTTTGCATTGTAATACCAATGTGACTAACTGATATATCATATCTACATATATAAATTATGGCACAGAAACCCCACAAAACAGTTGGAAGGCCTTGGGAATCCCCTTGAGAGCTGACATATACATGCAAAACTCTACAGTTTTCTTGACCCGAAAATAACACAAGCACGCCATACTTTGAAAGAATGGTTCCGACATATGCCAATGAGGCAATGAGCTAAAACATGCTATTTATTTTACTTTTTCAGTCAATATCAATTCCCACAGATAAGTTGAACATTCCATTAACGCGTGTCTTCGAGTAGGAGTAGGAGAATGTATGAATACAATCTGCACCTAGGGAGAATAGGAAATACAGCAAACTAACCGAATCTCAAAAGTAGAATAGAAAGGGGATTGTGGAACAAAAGAGTAAGGGGTAATACAGAGGTAAAATGGTTTATTTGAAGCAGTGTAAACACAGAACAAGGAAAGCTTTATTGGAGAATAAGATGAATAACCAATGCCTTCTGTGTGTGTATCACCAAGTAATAACAAATTGGCACATTGTTTTGTAGTGTGTCATTGAATATATGCTGCAATAGATGACTCCACAAATGTACCTTTTTAAACATTACAGTATAATGGTTATTCACACAAGTTCCTTCAGGGAATATAAGATGGTGATTATTGTCAGCCCCTTGGCCGTGATCCAACACTCTATAATATTCTATAACAAACAATATATGTCATTTCCACTGACACATACTTTTTTGCTACTACTTCCCGATCCTTTGCCTCTGAGCGATTGGACCAGATACATCCTACACTTTCCAAAATATTGCTTTGCAACAATCCTGCGTAGACGTACTGTTAGATTTTTAATGCTTTGTGTTTAATTTATGTTTAATTGGGTCAGCTCTTTTATTAGTATTTGGGCTTTTTTGTTTTGTTTTTGTAATTGGGCTAAGTAGTAAGCCCAAGTACCTTTCCTTGTGTTGCCAAGACTTACCCTAAGTATAAATATGAGTATTTGTAATTGTCGGTCGGCTGCCCCTATTAGAAAAGAGAATTCCAGAGAGCTCAATTCCAATTTTCCCCTGTTCTTTGTTCGTCCACTTCCCGATAACCTATTTCGGCAATTGCCTCTTGTTTATTTCTTATTTAATCAAAGGCTAAGGGCTAATCTAGGCCAACATAAGTGGTATCAGAGCTTTGTGTTGATCAAATCAACTTGGGAGTGAAGATTTTTGAAGGGGAAACAAAACCCTAGAAGTCTACAACAATGGCAAGTTCAAGCAATCAAACCATGGGAGCTCAAGCACTTGGTTTTCCACTTTTCAATGGAGAAAACTATGATTTTTGGAGTGTGAAAATGAAGACCCAACTTGAATCAAATGATATTTGGGAGTATGTGGAAGATGGGTTTAATGATCATGAAGGTGATGAGGTTTTGACGGAGGGGCAAAAACAACAATTGAAGGTGGATAAGAGGAAGAATGCAAAAGCCCTCTCCATGATTCAACAAGGGATTACCGACAACATTTTTCCAAGAATCATCAATGAAACCAAAGCTAAAAAGGCATGGGATATTCTTCACAATGAGTATAGAGGCAACACAAAGGTAAAAACCATCAAACTCCAATCTTTGAGAAGAGATTTAGAGATTATGAAAATGAAGGATGTTGAATGCTTGAATGCCTACTTTTCTAGACTTATGGAAGTTGTTAATCAAATGAAGACATATGGGGAGAATGTTTCTAGTCAAAAAATTGTTGAGAAAATCTTGATTACTTTGACGTCAAAATACAATCCTATTGTTGCCGTTATTGAAAATACTCAAGATCTTGCCACTTTGAGTGTTGATGAGTTGATGGGTTCTATTAAGACATTTGAGCAAAGATTGAGTAGGCAATCCGAAAAGTCAATTGAAAGTGCCTTTCAATCTAAGCTAAATGTTAGTACTCCTAAACCCCAAGGAAAAGGACCATCTTCAAGTTATAACCAATTTAAAGGGAATTCATCTAGAGGTGGAAAATTTGAACAAGGAGGAGGAAGAAATGATAGAGGAAAAGGAGGAAACAATTTTCAAAGGGGAAACAACTTTCAAAATAGGGGGAATGATGGGCCCCCTCAACACAAGTGTGGAATTTGCAATAGAGGGAGTCATGTTGATAAAGATTGTTGGTTTCGAGGAAAGCCACAATGTCACAATTGCAACAAGTTTGGGCACGTCAAAAGGGATTGTCGAGTCACAACCAATCAACAAGCCAATTACACCGAAGAGCAAGAATTTGAAGGGAACATGTTTTATGCTTGTCAAGCGGCTTCGGAGCAAAAGAATGATGTGTGGTTTCTTGATAGTGGTTGTAGTAACCACATGACCGGAGATGAGAGTATTTTTGTGAAGATTGATACTTCCTCCAATTCTCAAGTAAAAATGGGGAATGGTGCCTTGGTCCAAGCAAAGGGAAAGGGTACTATTGCCGTGGAGACAAAGAAGGGTACAAGAAGGATTTCGGATGTGCTACTTGTTCCGGACTTGGAGCAAAACTTGTTGAGTGTTGGGCAACTTGTCGAGCATGGGTACAATGTGCACTTTGAAGAAGGTTCTTGCAAGATTTATGACAAAGGGGGGAGAAATCAAATGGTAGCAAATGTTAAGATGGAGAAGAATAGAAGCTTCCCTCTCACTTTTCGCTACACAAAGGATGTCGCATTGAAGATGGATGTGATTGATGACTCATGGCTTTGGCATAGAAGATTTGGGCACTTGAATTTCCAAAGTTTGAGAAACCTACAACAAAAGAACATGGTGTATGGGTTGCCGACTATTCATGAAGTCAAACAAGTGTGTGAAGGGTGTGCACTTGGAAAGCATCACCGGGAGTCATTTCCAAAAGACAAGGCGTGGAGGGCTAGAGCACCATTGGAGCTTGTTCATACCGATGTGTGTGGGCCTATGGATACGCCAACTCATGGAGGTAACAAGTACTTTATCATTTTTATTGATGATTTTTCAAGAATGACTTGGGTTTATTTCATGAGGGAAAAGTCCGATGTTTTCTCAATTTTCAAAGCCTTGTGGAAAGGCAAAGTGGTCTACTAATAAAAGTTTTGAGAAGTGATAGGGGTGGAGAGTACAACTCAAATGAATTTGACAAGTTTTGTGAAGACATTGGCATGGAAAGGCAACTAACGGTTGGGTACACTCCACAACAAAATGGAGTGGCCGAGAGGAAGAATAGAACCATAGAGGAGATGGCAAAATCAATGTTACACGAGAAGGGATTGCCCAAGACTTTTTGGGGTGAAGCCGTGTATACGGCGGTCTTTTGATGAATCGGTGTTCAACAAAAGCCTTGGAAAACATAACTCCATTTCAAGCTTGGAGTGGGAGAAAGCCATCCGTGAATCACTTGAAGGTGTTTGGTTTGCTATGCTCATGTTCCAAAAGAAAGGAGGCGCAAGCTTGATGAAAATAGTCAAAAGTGTATCTTTGTGGGTTATAGCTCCCAATCAAAGGGCTATAGACTCTACAATTTGAAGACAAACAAAGTCATCATTTGTAGAGATGTTCTCTTTGATGAGAAAGCTTATTGGGATTGGAATGGTAATGTGGAGCAAAACCATATCCCAATCAATTATGAAGAACCGGAAAGTCAAGAAGATGAAGCCTATGATGATCTTGAAGCTCCAAACCAACCAACTCCAACTTCTCCATCAAGCTCAAGTTCCTCATCTCCAAGTTCAACTCCAAGGAAAATGAGAAGCCTCAATGATGTGTATGCAAGTTGTAATTTTTGTGTTGTAGAACCGGAGAGTTTTGAAGAAGCAATTAAGGAGGAAGCTTGGAAGAAAGCTATGGAAGAAGAGATTCATGTAATTGAGAAAAACAAGACTTGGGAGTTGGTGGAGAGGCCAAAGGACAAAGAAGTTATTGGTGTCAAGTGGATTTTCAAGACAAAGCTCAACCCGGATGATTCGATTCAAAAGCACAAGGCAAAACTTGTAGCAAAAGGGTACTCTCAACAACCCGGAATTGATTTTCAAGAGACATTTGCACCGGTGGCTCGCCATGACACAATTAGATCTCTTGTTGCCTTGGCGGCATCGAAGGGGTGGTTCTTGTATCAACTTGATGTGAAATCGGCATTCTTGAATGGCACATTGGAGGAGGAAGTGTTTGTTGATCAACCTCAAGGATTCATTGTCAAGGGCAAGGAGCAAAAAGTGTACAAGTTGAAAAAGGCCTTGTATGGGCTAAAGTAAGCACCTCGGGCATGGTATAGTGAAATTGACTCTTACTTCAATGAAAAGGAATTTCAAAGAAGCAAAAGCGAGCCCACCTTGTATGTCAAGAAGCAAGGTAACACCGGTATTCTTATTGTTTCTCTCTATGTTGATGATTTGGTTTTTACCGGTAGCAATGTGAAGATGATTGAAGATTTCAAAAGAGATATGATGAAGAAATATGAAATGAGTGATTTGGGCCTCTTGCATTACTTTTTGGGCATTGAAATTTATCAAAACAAAGAGGATATTTTCATTTGTCAAAGAAAGTATGCAAGGACTCTTCTTGAGAAGTTCAAGATGAGGGATTGTAAGCCGGTTACAACCCCCTTGATTGTGAATGAGAAATTGTCAAAAGAAGATGGAAGCAAAAAGGTGGATGAGTCACTTTATAGAAGCTTAGTTGGAAGCTTGTTGTACTTGACCATCACAAGGCCGGATATCATGTATGGTACAAGCATGTTGTCTCGGTTCATGCATAATGCAAGTCAAACTCATCTTGGAGTGGCTAAGAGGGTTTTGCGATAGCTACAAGGTACTCTTGATTTTGGTATTTTGTATGAGAAAAATGTGGATGCCAAGTTGCTTGGATTTTGTGATAGTGATTGGGCCGGATGTGTTGATGATATGAAGAGCACTTCCGGATATGCTTTTTCTCTTGGCTCGGGTGTTTTCTCATGGGCATCTAAGAAGCAACAAACCGTGGCGCAATCAACCGCCGAGGCCGAGTATGTGTCGGCATCATTGGCAACTTCTCAAGCAATTTGGCTAAGGAGGATTTTGGTGAAAAGCAAGGAGAAGCTACTCCCATTTTGTGTGACAACAAATCCGCAATTGCTATGACAAAGAATCCCGTCTACCATAGCCGCACCAAGCACATTGCCATCAAGCATCACTTCATTCGAGAGGCCGTGGAAGATGAAGAGATTCAACTCAAGTATTGTGCTACCGAAGACCAAGTGGCGGATATCTTCACCAAGGCTCTTTCAAAAGAGAAGTTTCAATATTTTAGAGAAATGTTGGGTGTCACCACAAAGCATTAAGGGGGAGTGTTAAATTTTTAATGCTTTGTGTTTAATTTATGTTTAATTGGATCAGCTCTTTTATTAGTATTTGGGCTTTTTTGTTTTGTTTTTGTAATTGGGCTAAGTAGTAAGCCCAAGTACCTTTCCTTGTGTTGCCAAGACTTACCCTAAGTATAAATATGAGTATTTGTAATTGTCGGTCGGCTGCCCCTATTAGAAAAGAGAATTCCAGAGAGCTCAATTCCAATTTTCCCCTGTTCTTTGTTCGTCCACTTCCCGATAACCTATTTCGGCAATTGCCTCTTGTTTATTTCTTATTTAATCAAAGGCTAAGGGCTAATCTAGGCCAACACGTACACATAATGTTTAGCTAAACTGGAAAATAAAGCCAACCTTTTGCTGGTCCATGTTGTCAACAAGGGTAATAAGGCCACACATTCTAATCTAGCAAAATCAACTGCCACTCTAAAGAGTCCCCTAATCTTAGGGATACTTTTACATAATTAGTACATGGGAGTAAAAAGCGTGCCAATATAGCACTGCACCACCCTAGTACACCAAGTCCTTCAGACAAGGAGGTACACCAATGTAACTGAAGAAAAAGGACGAGGAGAAATAAGATTCATTTTGGTAAGTTATGGCCATAGATAATATGAGGAAAATGAAATGTGGCCATAGATAATATGTGGGCACACACAATTGATCTCCTGAAAACTAGGGTCTGTTAAGCTCTGTGTGTCAGACCCTAGTTTTCAAGAGATATCAATTGTATTGCTTTATGCAGAGAAAAAAAAGAAAGATAGACAACGATTGAATCCCACAAAAATATAGACATGAGAAACTCTGGAGTCTAGACACTTACCAACCCTTCTGCCACGTATTCCATGGAGTTCTTGAGGAGTATGTTATGCCTCTTGAGATTATTTTTGGTTCAGAACGGTGATTTTATGAACATATGGACATAATTGAACCATGAAACCTTCTGCCACGTATTCAATGGAGTTCTTGAGGAGTATGTGATAAGAGCACAAATGTGCCCATTAGTGGCCACTAAATTATTGTTGTTACGCCCTTTTTAATATATTACTTGGAGCTTGATACTCATTTTAGGACTTGCGGAACAAGTGAATGGAACACAGTGTTAAATTGAGAATTTTAGTGTCAATATCAGTCCAAACCATCTTGAAAGGCTGCGAGGGGTTTGGTTTGGATCACTTTTTGACAGAGGACAGTAGAGACGAAGCGGCGGATCAGCGCATAACAGATTCAAGAAGGCACAGCGCTGATTCAACGAGGACTAGTACAACTGCTGCTGTTTCCAACCGATCGAGCAAACGACACGAGCAGGCTTGGGTGTTAATATTTTATATTTTCCCGTAAGCCTTTAAGTTGTTCCAATGGAGTTTACTGGTTTCATGTTTATTTGTTCCAACTCCATGAGCAGCTAAATTATTTGACTAGGGTAACGAGGATGCCTCTCCAACTAATATAGTTGTTCAGATTTCTAGGGTTTTATATTCAACTTTTTTGATTGTATGGCTCGGATGATTCATAAATTTTTTATGAAGTTTTTAGTCTTCCAATTTTCATACCGCATTTATTTGCGCGTTATTAAATACAGTCATACAATGGTTATTAATACTTCAGGATAGTTTCTGAGATAGACTATACGACGTGAGATGGATCGTGCCACTCGTTAAGTTCGGTGAGACGATCCGTGCCGTGTTGAGATAGCCTATACAGAGTACGAATCTTGAGAACATTTTTGGGGATTACCGATAGGATTTGCTACCCTACGGGCTACGGTGGTCTGGTTATTAGTTGAATGAAACCCTAGATTTCGCACAATTATATTATAATGGGAGGTTGAATCGGAAACCCTAGTCCCTTCTCTCACTCGTTTTCAAACCGCAGTCGTTTTTTGTCATTTAAATTTTAGCTTAATCATTAGTTTAATCAAATCAAATCCAACCATCCATTTATTTTCAGAATTAAATTAGAAATTAATTGAAAGTATCGCAACTTAGCTTTTATTCTCCGTGGACGATCTCGGACTTAACCACTGTTCTTCGGAATAATAGTTACTTCCCTGTTTTATAAATTATATTTTTTGTACAAAAACGACATACCAGTATGTTATGATATTGATTTGTTTTGAATCCCAGCTTGCTTATGAAGCTGTTAATTCAAAGCGAAATAATTTCCTTGTGATTAGACTTAGTTTCTTAAAAGAAGAAATCACTGCCAATGGACTTGGTGAACAATGAGGGGCTTGAGAGCACTTGAACTTGTTGTCAGGCTTCATAACTCAAGGATATATCCTTTCCAAATTTTGACGACTCTCGGTAATCATGCTTGTGGTTGACATGCTAATAGCGAAGAGAGCATCGCCTCAAGACTTTTACGCTGTCAAATTGAAGAAGTCCTTGTCGTACAACTATATTAACACTTACTCTATAAATATAGCATCAAATTAACGAATTGAACTCAGGTTTTTTATTTTTTCCCATTCTTTCTCCTTTTTTTGGGCTGTAGGATACAGTTTGTGTGGCTTTTTCCCTGATTTAAGTTATGAAAACAGGATGGATTTTGGCTGTGTTAGTATGTTTTTTCTCTTAGCATTTAATATGCATAGCTTAATTTCTATTTGCCCTCTATAGAGATGGTTTCTCTATGGGAACCTTTTCTCCACCGTCAGATCTTTGTCAGTTAGTCACTGCCTTTTACTGGTCAATCCAGAAAATCGATCAGTTACCGGGATAGCTACCTAAATCAATATCATCACATCTATCTCAAATTCTTTAACCTTTGAAACCTTATCCCATCTTCCCCATAGCAGTCAGTCATAATCCTCCACTCTGCTCCTACCTACTAAAATGATATTGCTGAGTTTCTAAAGTTTCCAATGTTAATTTTATTTGGGGTAACAGAGAGCCAATGAGTTTGCCCATTGGCTGGTTGGCTTGTAAAGCAATGTGTGGTTCCCTTACCCACCCACCCTGGTTTCCTTTCCTCCCGAGTTTTGTAACTTGGTCTGTCTTGACCTTTTGCAATCATTATTTCCCTTTAAAAAAATGCATAGATTTTGTGACTTTTTTTGGTTTTCCAGCTGATATTATCTAGAGCGTCTCATGTCTACTCCGGGATGGGATGGCTGGGATTGGAACCTGCTAGCGTGTGAGGTTTTTTAGTCCCTTCTCATTGGACACCCAGGCCGCTCAAATTCATAGCTTAGGCATGTTTCACAGTTTGAGTTCTATGGCTGGCTCATGAAAAACCTTCAGGGATAACCGGAGTTTTTGTAAGCCATGTAATTCATCTATAGATTATCATTTAACTGATTACGTTACCTGATTGGCTCCAGTTATGTCGTATAATGTGCTATAACTCTGCAGCTCTTGTCAACTACCAACTACCGTAAGCTATTGAATCAGACATTCTCGAATTTTTGCAGCCTGCAGTTTACGTGGCAGAAAGTGCAATCAGCTCAGGAACGGCAGGTTCTTCTGCTGATGGAGCAGAGAAAACATTAGCGATCGCAGGTGGCCTTGCCCTAGTCGCTTTTGCCGCAGCATCTTCGATATTGCTTCAAGTTGGGAAGAAGCCACCTCAGATTCAGACACTGGAATACTCCGGGCCATCCCTCAGTTACTACATCAATAAGTTTAAACCAACAGAAACATTCCAAGCTGCAGCTTCAGTAGAAAATGAAACTTCAGTATCTGTACAGGCAGAAAGCAAGAATGCCCCTGAAGTTTCCGAGGTTCAGTCTGAATCTGGATATCAACCGGACTCTTCAAGTTCAAGTTCTAATGTCTCTTAGGGAATTAAAGCTGGCTGGTTTTCTTTCTGTCGATAAACCTCATTAAAGAGTTCTGTGTTATACTTTCTGTCGTAAAATACCTAGAGGATTAATATATCATCCATAGAACCTTTTCAGTTCGTCGATAATGGCCTTCTTTGCAAGAATCAATCTACCATACGTTTAGGCCATGATTGTTTTCTTGGATGGGATTGAGGGATAACTGCAGACTATAGGGATGAAGAATGAGATCATACTTGGAGGATTGTTCTAACTGCTGCAATGAGGGAGAGAGAAAATTTGATGGTGGATCACATTTTTCCGGGAAATTATGATTTACGGTTTGTGTTGTTGGGTGGTTGGATAGTTTGCTTGAGTTAGGGACGGCGCAGATTTCTTATCCTTCCTTTTTTATTTTGGTCTTGGATATGTATTTGTGGGTCAGATGGTGAAGGTTATTAAGGGAACGGAGAGGGTTGGAAACGAACTGCTGCCTTAATACATAGTCAGCCACCACTGGGGTGGTACTGCATTTGCGAAAACATTGCTAAAATTTCAATCTTCAGGAGGTCAGAACATTGCTCAACATTTGGCGACGATTTTCTATCTTTGGAAGTTGGAAGTATAAATAGCCTGAATCCAGATGGCAATGTTAAAAACGTAAAAGCCATTAGTTTATAACAAGTTTTGGTTAAAAGCCCAACTTTTGGTTATTCAATTTTTGTGTACCAGTTTGCATTTGCCGCTACTAGTATTGTGTTTTCGAACACCCATTCCACTGAGCTTTGTCTTCTTGGGTTTCTAGTATAACCTGTATTGAAAAGCGTGAAAAGCCAAAAAAATCCAAAAATAATTTTTTTTTGAAAACTTTGTTGAGAGAGAAGGGAAGATGAGAAGGTTTTTGTGTAGCCACGGATTTACTTGATTGCATAGATGTGTGATCTACTAGCAAAAGATTACTAGTTTTGGTTATCCAAGAGCTAAACTTTGGTTATTCCAATGTGAGCACTTTTTTAGACAAATATTGCAAACCTTAGTGACCTTTTCTTACAAGGTTTTATTTCCACCAAAAAGAAGTTAATTAAGTTTTATGCACAATATAAATAAAAACTAACATTCTCAGGTGCATTCCAAAAGTCTTTAGTGAACTTCTATTTGAGATATGTAAGTTTTTGTCTTGATTCAAGAAATTAATAAGCCTCCAAATCGTAAATATAACAAAAATCAGTGGCGGTTCTACATTATAAACAGGGTCGTCATTTGAACACTGCGAAGTTTTATTTTTTAGAGTACTTGTAATATTTCTAATTTTAGCTTAGTTTAGCCTTTCTTGAACGTCCGTTTAAAAAAAATAAATTGAACATTATCCATATAATTTGAACACCAACCCATTAACGGAAACGCAAGCTTTTTCATGCTTGGGTAAAAAAAAAAATTTAAAAATAATGCACGGGTGTACTACATTTTTTTAATCCAAAAATTACATGCTTTTTCATTGGGGTGAGCAATTTGGGATGGAGGGAGTACTTAGCGAAACTTGGGTACATTTTTTTTTGATTGAGCGGGCTTCCCCAGTTGGGAAAAGGCGAAGGCTGCACACGTAACCAATAAGATCTAGCTAACAATAGCCTACTTGTACTGATTAGGCTTAAAGTAGCGGTAAAGATACGGGTATAGAATACAAGAGACATAAAATGTACCGATCGCGTTCAGGGACCCACTTTTGGGTCCCACAAGAGTGATCCGAACCGTTCATTATTCTTAAAACATTTTTCCGAGGGGCCCCACAAAATTTCAACTCAATCGGACGGTTGGAAGTGCTCGAACCAAAGTCTCACCGTTTGAATAAAAAAAAATTTGATTCAAACGGTGAGACTTTGGTTCGAGCACTTCCAACCGTCCGATTGAGCTGAATTTTATTTGGGGCCCTTGGAAAAATGTTTTAGGAATAATGAACGGTTTGGATCACTCGTATGAGACCCATAAGTGGGTCTCCGAACGCGATCGATACATTTTCTGTCCCTTGTTTTCTGTACACCTAGCAGCGTCCTTAAAGTAGTTTATTCCGACTGATCAATATACCGAGTTTGTAGTAGAATGGTATGTACTAATACTGGTGCATGTTTGTATATTGTTTTGCATTTGTCCTGACTCGCTACTAATATCGAATGTTCTTACTAAATTATGATGTTTTATTTTCTACCCAAAAAGAGTTCATAAGGTTACATGTAAAATAAAAATAAAATTTAAGATTTATTATCAACTGCACTGTAGAAGTCTTTAGTGAACTTTTATGAGATTAATTTGTAAGTTCTTGTATTGATTCAGGAAATTAACAAGCCCCAAAAACGTAGCATAACAAAAATATACGCGAGGGTGTAGTTTTGAAAAAAACTATTTATATAATTAATCAGTGAATAGAGCTACCATTTTTCAAAATTTTTTTTTTAAGCTTTTGGAAATTGGAACTTCATTATACGTAATGTGTTAGATAAAATACCTAAAATAGCACATTTAGCTAGGTGGTTGTAAGTAGGGGTGTACACGGTGCGGATCAGATCGGATTGGCACGAATCCAATCCTAATCCGCGAGTCATGGTTTTTAGAAAATACAATCCGTGTCCGGACCAAAAGTCTCACGGTTCGGTTCCAATCCGATCCGCGAGCCACGGATCGGTTCCGATTTTATCCACGGATTTCATGTCATACGTAAACAAGTAACAAACAGTTTCATCAAAATAAAATCGTAAAAAATCCAAGATAGAAAACAGAGAGACCTTAGATGGAGCATGTGATGACACAACCGGTGACTAAACAAGCAGCAGTGGAAAGCATGTAGCTTAGTTCAGTTACATAGTGGAATAGAAACAAAGACCATTTAATAGCACAAAAAAAAAAACAGTGAACACCTACTAATTTCAGTGAACTACTGAATTAATTAAAGTCCAATACAAATGCACGGCAGTGAAATTAATACATCAAATGGGGTAACAATTTACCTCCTAGATTTTATAGGAAATAATATTATAACCCTATATCAAATTGACAATATTTATGAAAGTGGTAAAATTATTTATGCATACATACATACATATATATTTATTTTTTAAAATTATATATAATAAAAATCTCACGGTCTGGATCGGTTAATCCACGGTTTCAAAATCAAAATTCGTGTCCGGATCTCAAGTCACAGTTTATTATTTTTTTAATCCGTGTCCAGACCATTAATCCACGGTTAAAATCCAAAACGTGCGGATCGATTCGGTCCGGACTGGATTCACGGTTCACCGATTTTTTTGTGTAGCCCTAGTTGTAAGTTCTTTTTTCAGTTGCCTAAAGAAATACACGCAGGGTTGGCCATTTCATCCGCCCCGTCCGAATCCGATCCGATCCGATCCGATATCCGATCCGAACGGATCGGCAATATGGAGATCTGTTTGAAGATTGGATAGGATATGGGGATTTTTTTTGAAAATGTTTGGGGATTGGATAGGGGGTGGAGATAGGCATGTCCCCGCCCCGAATCCGTTCCCCGCTCCGCCCCGTCCCCGAATCCCCGAAATATAGGGGTCTTTTCATGAATTATGAAACTTTGGGGTCTTTATCGTGCTAATTGACTTCTTTTTTGTATCACAGATAAATAGAAATACGAGTGCGTGGAGTTATTGTTGGGGTGAAGTGCAGTCGTCATTTAGGAATTTCCGTTACGCCGTTACCTAATGCTACCTTTGTTTTGCTATCTTGTTGAAATTTAATTCAATTTTAATTATGACACTTGTTTTGGGTGATTTGAGACTGTTTTTGTTGGTTCAGAGACTACTTGAAGGTAGTCAGTGTTGTTCTTTGAATACTTATCATTTGCTGCTATCATATTCAGTTTCCTGGGCATATCAACAGTGAGTTGTAGACTTGTAGTCTCTTTTCCTTTGAAACAATTATGTATGCTATCCACTAGACAACCCATGTTGCATTTAATCAATTTTAATTAATGTCATGAATATACATAAGAACTCTTCATAATTTCTACTTTTCTGCACTCTTTATATTGTTCTACAAACACATGAAGTTTTACACGCCTAGGGGTTGCCCAGTGATTGAATTTTAGGGAAAATGATTTGTAATTGGGCTTCTATAACTATTTACTTGTTACTCTAGGGAAAATGATTGGATCCCCGAAATCCCCGTGGGGATCCTCGTTCCCCATTTGGAGCGGGGATGGAGGATAAAAATAAATTCCCGTTGGAGATTGGATAGGGGATGGATATGAGTAAGGAGTTTGGGGATTGGGGGTGGAGAGAGTAGTCTCCGGCCCCGATCCGTCTCCATGCCCATCCCTAAATACACGCCATATGTATTCCTCTTCCTCCTTCCCCTTTTCTTTCCATCCAAACATAGCCTTATTCTTCCACACCCGCGTCTCAAACCGCTTCAACTGTCAAGAACTACTAAACGGCTGAGATACTCTTTAAAATGACCATTACACCCCCAACCAACAAAACAGATTGCCAGATCCTATGAATACTTACAAGCATAAATGTAAAACTCTGACCTAGTAGGGGCATTCACGTAATCTTATCCATTACAAAATCGAGCGGGTAAAAGTTGTACCAGTCTATACAGCAGTTAGTAAAGCAACAAACTTTTGAAAGCTCTTCAACAAACTTCGTCTCTCTCTCTCTCTCTCTCTCTCTCTCTCAGCCTAGCTTTCTCTCTCTACACCTCTCTCTGCTACCTCTGAAGCTCCAACAATGGCGACCATACTGGAAGCATACAAGAAAAGAAAACGAAACCCAAAAATCTACGGGCTCCACATGTTCGCGAACCCGGGTTGCCCAATCGCTCCGTCGGGTTCGTTCCGTGACAACATTCGGGTTTTCCTCCAACAATGCTCTGAACCGGAGGCGAACAAGGTTGACGGGATGCCCGTTTGGTGCACATTTCTGGTTCACGAAGACAAGGGTTTTCTGGTTCCTCTGTACACCATTGAAGAGTGCGTTAAGCACTCGCTCACGCCATTTTGCGATCACTGCCGTTGCACTGGTGAGTTCGGATGTATCTCGTTTGATTGATGTTCGAACTGGGTTTGTGAAATTTTGATTCGAAAGCTTCAGTTTTTGTGAGAACACTGAGTATTGTTTGATTTTGAGAACTGGGTTTGGTGGAATTGGATTTGAAAGATTGGGTTTTTAAGAGAATACTGAGTTTTATTTGGCTTAGAATTGCATAATGTGCTTCCATTATTTTATCTTGATTTGAAAGATTGTGTTTGGTTTTAGAATTGAGTCGTGTTCCGATTCTTCCGAATTTCTTGATTTGATTTGGGAATTCAGGATATAGCAAATATCCCGTGAGTTGAATCTTGAGATAATCTGAAAGCTTCAACTTTTTCATTGGGAATTCACAAGTTACGTTAAATCTTGAGGGTTCTTGGTTTAGGCATAGAAGTCCTCGGGTTTCTGTACTTTTGTTGATTTTACGTTTGGATTTTTCAGATTTCAAACTAAACTCTTCAATTCTTGATTTGATTGGGAAACTCAGGGCCTACCCAGAATGATTTCGTCCATAGACCACAGTTCCTTAGTATTGTTGATTGTTTAAAGGCATTAAAATTCTGTGCAGGTTGGAGTCACCATTTTGTGTCGAAACGAAAATATCACATGATAATTCCGGTCGATGATGATTGGAATAAGCCATTGGATGAAGGAGTTTTTGATGTGCAAACCCATCTATTGCACGGATTGATTCACTGTAACGGGTTTGGTAATCTGATCAGTATCAATGGAATCGAAGGCGGATCCAAGTATCTTTGTGGCAGACAAATCATGGATCTCTGGGATAGGATCTGCACAAATCTTCATGCCCGGTATGAATTTACTTCTTATTTTGAGACTTTATTGAGGTATATGAATTGTAAATAGACTGAATTTTTCTGGGTTCCGTTTGTTTTGATTTTCTTGAATGGAAAAGCTGCAATGTGATAGATTCTACTGAGATTTTTTAATAGAAAACGTACTGAATTTTCCTGGGAAAGATGCAATTTGATAGATTCTACTGAGGCATACGAATTTATTTCTTATTGTGAGACTCTAATGAGGTATATCCTTTCTGGGTTCTGTTTGCTTTCAAGGAAAACAGGTCTTACAGTTTCGATTCTCTTGAATGAAAAGCTGCAATTTGATAGATTTTACTGAGATTTTTGAATGGAAAATTAACTGAATTTTCCTGGGTCTTGTTTGTTTCGCAGGAAAATAACAGTAGAAGATGTTTCCAAGAAATGATCGATGGATCTCAGATTGCTCCACGGCGTAGCTTATGGGCACCCAAGATTTTGCAATGGAAGCTTTGAGGTGACACAACTCAGATATGAAAAAGCAGTTGAAATTCTCAGCTTATTAGAACTTGATAAGATCACCCAAGATTTCACCACTGCCGCCTTGTACAGAGATTTCAGGCGCATAATTTGTTACTACCGCAATTTGAGTGAAACCAAATTGGTCACAATCAGGGACTTGCTCAGATTCATGCTGACCCTCAAATCCAGAGTCCCGTTTCAGCGAAAATCGACCAATTTAACTTCGACTGCTAGTTCATCTGCTTGTTCAAAAGCTGTGACCAAGTCTTTTGCTAGGGAGAAACCAGTGAAGCGCAGTAGATTTTCTGATGTGGCTGTGAATGGTAGTCGTTGGCCGGTTCGGAGACTGGAGAATGTGGCAGACGTGGTGGTGGATGCACTGAGAGAGAAGAAATTAACAAACAAGGGTGTTAACTGTGTGATGACTGGGCAGGAGGTACGAGACGCAGCCCGGCTCCAGATAGGCGACACGGGCTTGATCGACTACGTGCTGAAATCAATGAAGAATGTGGTTGTTGGAGGGCTAATCGTTCGTCACAACATGAATAATTCCACGAGGATTTCAGAGTTCATGATCGAGGAGTTATCAAGTGATTCTCGTGTTGATAGCCCAGAACAGGAAATAGAAGTAGTGCACAAGCCAGTTCCCCCACCAACTTTTTCGGCAGGGATTGATGTCTATAAAGATGTGCATTTCTTGTACAGAAATGTTCTAATGGGTTACCCGTCATCAGAACGGATTGGATTGGCTGCCTAAACTGTTTTAGACACCAAAATTTTTGTCAAGGAGTGGCCTTTCAAGGACGAAGACAATGAACTGCTGCGATTTATTTGTCATGTTGTGTCGAAGTTCAGAGACTTGGAGAGTGATTTTTCTAGACGGGAGTTCTCACACGGTGAACTCATTGTGCTCCCATTGCATTCAACATGTGGTGATTTAAAAGCAGAATTGGAGAATGCCATGAGGGACACTTACTGTGCTACTGAGAATTTTGTGGTGACTGATATTGAAGGACTGGAAGGCACTGAAGATTCTGAGGTGCTGTTTGGATTGGTGGAATCGGGGTCAGAGATTCGGGAGCGTATCTGCAAAAATCTCCGTGCCAGGTACAAATTTTTTTTTGATTGAGAGGATTTAATTAGGGATATGAGTTGTAGAGGGTCTTAACTTTTCTTGGTTGTGTTTGTCTTGAAGGAAAATTAACGGTGGAAAATTGTCTTAGTTTGCTTGATATGATTTGAAATGGTCTGACTTGATATATAGAATGATGAAAATGTTCCGAATTTGTAGATTCTATGAATTGAGAATGGGCTAGATTTTTTTGGGGTTTTGTTTGTTTTGAAGGAAAATGGTGTTAGTTTTGATTCTTAAAAATGTGAAAGTTGTGATATGTGGATTTCACGTTGATGTTTGTGTTCAAAATGAAGTGAATTTTTCGGGGCTCTATTTGTTTTGAAGAGAAATTATCTAAATTTTATTCTTATGAATGGACAAGTTCCCACTATTTGGAATGGAAAATGGACTGAATTTTTCTGGTTATCGTTTGTTTTGAAGGAAAGTTACAGAGGAAAACTTGTCTTAGTTTCGCTTTTTTTCTTTTTTTTTTTTTCCCTTTCTATTGGGAAAGGTCTGCATTGATAGATTGACGATTAAAAAATGGTCTGAAGTTTTCCGTGTTATGTTTGTGTCGAAGGAAAATCTTCTTAGTTTTGTGAATTGATTGTCGGATATCATAGATTTTAGTTAGTTTTGAGAGTTGAAAATGGGCTGAATTTTTATGGGTCTTGTTTGTTTACAGGAAAATAACAGTAGAAGATTTTTCCAAGAGAAGGTCAATGGATCTCAGATTTCTTCAGGGGCTGAATTTTTCTGGGTCTTTTGCTAAGGAAAAACCAGTCAATTGCAGGAAATTCTCTAATGTGGGTGCGAATTTGGATAGTCATTGGCCGGTTGGCAGACTGGAGTATGTAGAAGATGCGGTTGTGGATGCAATGAAAGAAAAGAAATTAATCAACAAGGGTTTTAACTATGGGATGATGACTAGGCAGGAGGCACGAGATGCAGCATGCCTCCAGATAGGCGACTATGTGCTGAAATTGATGGGTAATAATGTGGTTGTTGGTGGGCTGCTCGTTCATCGCAATGTGAATAAGTCCACGAGAATTTCAGAGTTTAGGATTGAGGAGTTAGATTCTCATGCCGATAGTCCAGAAATAGTGCACAAGCCCATCCCCTCACCGGCTTTTGTGCCAAGGATTGATGTTTATAAAGATATGGATTTGTATGGAAATGCTCTAATGGATTGCTCAGTATTGTTAGCTTTGCAGCCTCTGAATCAGCCATTTTTTGAAGTGATTAACATGGGCACTGGATTTTACACCACTTATGAGTATCCAGGAATCGAAAGTTGGATGATCATTGGGTTTGATAACAACAACGGGGTATTAATGAGAGGTGCAAGAGATCTTATCATTGTCAATGTAGTTGAGGGTCAAATAGAGTATTTGCCCTCATTAGGTTTTGATTTGGAGTTAGCATCCATAGGTTGCTTTAGGAGACACCTAGTGTACATTGTGAATGTCAATGCAGAATGTGCTTGCTTGTTAAAACACACATCCGGAGCATGGGTCAGATATGAATTAGACGGATTAGAGTTAGGTTCTCCGGCTGAATGTGTAGTTTTAAGTACTGAAGATCGCTGCTATTGGCTGCAGCAAAGGACTGTGCATTGCTGGTATACCGACCATGTTGAATGGATTATTAGGTTGGATAGTCACCGAGAATACTTCTATTTTTTCCCTGATGCCCAAAGCATAGTCACAAGTGGAGGGAGGGTGTTATTAATATGCTGCAGCATCATCGAAGGAGCAAAAGTCTTCGATGTGACGGATGAAGAGACGTTCGCTTTAAAAACCGGCGTGTTCGGTAGATGCTACATGACACAACAAAGTGGAGGTCGTCTCTTTGAGTTGGACACATATGACATCTCGGTATATGCGGCCAACCCACTAAATCCCCCTACGGACGATGTTCTTTTCTTTAACTATGAGCATGGTGAAGCATGGAAGGCTTGCAGGTTTCTTCAGGATTGGGTGGCTGGACCATTTTGTCCATGTGGGTTTTCTTTTATATTTCTGTAAAAATTTTAGAATGTTAAAGTCTCTTCACTGAGTATAGAGCATCTTGAAAGCATTAGGTGATATATGCTTGTACGGGTTAAAGTTGAAACCCCCAGAATTTTGCCCCTTTGCTTCTTTTTCATGTTCTCAATTGGGTTTCTGTTACTTTTGGACCATAACTTCATCCATATACCAAAAACTTGCTGCAGGTTGGGAGAATCACTCTTTTGGCCTTGACTGGGCTGACGGTCTTTATGCTTTTCTTTGTGGCAGCAACGGTCAATGCCATTGTAATTTCTCTTCTCATGTCTCTAGCAGCAGCAGGGGGCTACTTGGCCCTTTCCTTTGCCTTCATGACAGCCATATATTGGGGCATTATCTGTAGCTGTGTTTGTCATTTCCGCTGCAACTATTTCTGCAATCATAGCTGTTCTGATTACTATGTCTTTGTATTCCTTTTTTTTCTCATGCTGCTTTTCCCCTTGTCCTCCATGGCTGTATTGTTTGGTCTTCAATGAGCTTGACTTGTTTTTTTTTCTTTGCCAAGTACTGTACATGGGGCTACTTGGCCCTTTCCTTTGTCTTTGTATCCCTTTTTTAAAAGTCTCTTCACTGAGTATAGGGTGATTTCCTACCTAATAGGTTTCAACGGCTAATGTTAAAAAAGGGATGGATTTGGCTGTTTTGGATTTGTATCAACTAAGGCCATCATTCATTGGTTAATTTCCATATGAAGAGGAGCTTTCTAACATTCACAATTTTGAAGAATAAAAAGAAGTCGTCATTGCAGCAAAAAGGTGCAAATAATTGGAAAAAGAAAGCACTATCAATTGAGTTTCAAAGTTGGTTATTTATTGAGAGGAAAAATCAGAGCTTTATATCGTTTTTATCTATACTTTTGAGAGTGTTTAATTTGTGAGATTTCATTGTAAAAGGGAGTGTGACCACTTGTGAGAGGTTATTTTTTTTGTGCGTGGTTTTGGAGAGAAAAACGGGGCCGACAGCTATCACTACAAGAAAAGTGATAATTTGTAGGTCTAAGAAAGGCCCACCCGATCTACACCACAACCTGACATGGATACGGATACTCAGGACATGGATACTCAGGCCTTACAATCTGCACAGCCGCAAAACGAGCCATTAGCTGAAAACGACGTTGGTGGGTGATTTATTTTGGCTGCTATTTTCTGCTTTCTACTTAGTCTTTTGATATTTTAGCTGCTCTTATTTTCTACTGCTTTTTAGTCTTATGAGCTCAATTTTCTTGATGTCTATATTCCATCCAAACTCCTTAAAAACACACAAACATATCCATCAATTACCAAATTCCAACCAAATCAATTCCAAATGTATCCAAGTACATCCCAAAAGCAACTTAACATTCTGAAATATGGAAAAAGAAACTATAACTCATGTGAGTGGACCAAAGTATAGAAATAGCACTATAACAAGTTTTGACAAGCCGATGCCTCCGTTTAGGCCGTTTTCAGGGGCGAAGGCATCCGATCATTGAATTTTTACCAAATGCCTGGAAACATTAATTCCCCCAAGTCATAAATACATGATAAAACTTGTGTGAGTGGAATAACTCGGGGAATTCGCAACGGAATGAGTTTGGACATGCCAATGGTGCCATTTCGTGTCACGCCCTCATTTTTCAAAAACATAAATAAAAGAATCTCAAACAATAAGTAAGTTAAAAGATAAAGATTTCCATAATTAGAGTACATCCTTAGCCCAACGGCTATCAAATGTTTGGGCACCCTTGCCCCTAAGGTGTAATCAAAATAATAAAGTTTGGGCACCCTTGCCCCAAAGGTGTAATCAAATAATAAAGCTTGGGCACCCTTGCCCCAAAGGTGTAATCAAAATAACATCTCATAAGTTATTACAAGTCCATAGTCAAAAGATGGTAAAAGAAATTAGAGTTACATTAACATCTCCCCAAAAAGAAAGTTTAATGCGTAGAAGATGAATAAAATAACTCCATGCCATGTATGCTCATCATCCAAGTCATGCATTCCAAACCATGCACGATCAAAGCTGGGTACCTGAAAATGATAGGGTGAGCACACTTGCTCGTAGGAGAACTATTCTACTAACGCTAGGTATATGAATATGATGCATGCACATGAGGGTAAGATATGTCAAACGATTATTCATGTGCGAGTCCAAGTGTCCAAGTCATGGAGGAAGAAAGGAAGAACTTAGAAAGTTTCAACGTACCCAAGTGATTTCCAAGTATCCACCCACAACTCATGTTTTCAAAAGTCATTTATAAGTGTCCAAAACATAACCCAAATATCCATTTCATTTCACCCAACCACCCAAGTTCATCACACAAGTCAAAATCAAGTTTATAAAACGAGTTTCGACAAAACTTTAAGGATAGTCCAAAACTTCATTTCTCATTTCTTTCATTGAAGAAAAATCATCATGTTCATTTAGTACTAGGTATTTAATCCCTCTGCCGGGTTCCATAGGCCCCGCGTGCCTTTATCAAAAAATTTACCAAATGATGGTATCGGTTTAAGAACATCTCATTATCCCAAACATTTTATCAAAACTTTCATAACAAGTCCGTTTTCCAAGTTTCATTTCAAGATTTCACATCTTTCGATAAAAAGGGTGACGCACACACCCACCCACGCTTTCTAAAAACCATCAAACTTTCATGTGATGTAAAATGACATATTTGTTTATAAAATCAAAGTTCTCGAGTCAAAACATGGTTCAAAGTGATGCCAAAAGTCGATTTTATGAAGGTATAAGCAATCGGGGACCAAACGGACATCAAAGGGTGACCGAAAACCACCCCAAAAATAGGGGCAGTGGCTGGAAATTATAGGGGCAGCAGCTATGAACAGTAAACTGAGCAGATTTTCACCCTTAGGGTGTGGAATTTCAACCCAATCACAATAGAGATAGTTTAGGCTCAAATTGGGAATGCTAGGCAACAATTAAACATGGAGGGAGGTCAATTTTACTCCCAATTTCACCAATCAACAAACAAATACATAGATCAAAGAATCAAAGTGGAAAAACTCATACAAATTGGGAAAAACATGAAATTCAAGGAGATTGAGGCCAAAAATCAAGTATGTGCAACAAATCATAAGCATATAACTAGAGAGAGTAGACATTGTTCCCCTACCTCAAAGATTTGCTTGAAAAATGAAGATGAATGAAACCCTAGCCCCAAATCCCGAATTATGTGCTCCCGGTGCGAATCCAAGGTTACCCAAGCTCCCCACGGTGCGTAGAACGTGAAAATGGCCTTGGTTCTTGAAGAGGTTGAGTGGGGAAGGCAAGGTTTGAGCTTGGAGTGAGTAAAAATGGAGGAGAAGAGAGAGGAAGGGTGAGCCGATCGGTGGAGGAGAGAGGGAGAGTGAGATATTTTGTTTTTTTGCAAAATTGCCCCACACTACTTATTATAACCCCCTAATTACCCCTCACACCCAAATGTCACTTGTGTGTATAGTATGTGACCACAATACTTATTTTCATATACCAAACTTAAGTAAAGACTAAAATAAGGAAGTACCCCCCATTTGGAAAGACAACTTTGCCTTACTTAAAAATAACTTCCGATTATGCCGTTGTGATTAGAAAAATCCAATGAACAATTACCGGCATTTTTTATCGGCCAAATCGAAACTTCCCCAAAAAGTGATTTTTCATGCGGGTTCTTACATTTCGGGTCTTTGGAGTATCCTATCCATCCCCCCGCCCATACCCCCAATTATTGGGGACTAAATGGGTTATGTTATTGTTGTGGAGTATCCGAATCTTGATCTGCTGACAAATGCACAAAACAACGATATCACCAAGTCATAAACTGATGATATAACCTGTTTGAATAGCCCAAATCAAAGAAATAGCCTTATAAGGAGTTTTGACGCGCCGGTGCCTTGTTTTAGGCCGTTTTCGGGCTTAAAGGTACCGAATTTCCGATTTGTTGGTTGGGGCGCGAAACGATGCTTCCTCCAAGTCATAAATAAGTAATGTAACCCGTGCGAATGGACCAAATGACAGAAATAGTGGCGTGACATGTTTTGACATGTCGGCGGCTCCGTTTTTGGGCCATTTTCGGGCCTCAAAGGGTCCGATCTTTGAACTTTTTAGCCAACATGCAAAAAACACTTCCAAAAAGTCATAAATGCCCAATGCGGCTTGTGTGAACCATTCAAACTGACAAAATGGCAGTAGAATGCAATCCGGCAAGTTAATGCTTCATTTTAGGCTATATTTGGACTTTGGAGCGTCCAATCAATGATTTCTCGAGCCGTAGGTGAAATGATGCTTCCAGTAGGCCAAAAATACTCAATATGGCTTGGGGGAACCATCTAATGTGAGAAAACAGTAGTGGAACATACCCGATACGCCGACACCTCATTTTTAAGCCTTTTTTGGATTTCATAGTATCCAATCATCAAATTTTTGAGCAACGGGCGATATAATGCTTCCATAAAGTCACAAGTGCATAAAGTGACTTGTGTGAACTATCAAAATCATGAAAATTGCAGCAGAGTGGGATTTGGCATGTCAACGCCTTGTTTTTAGGCCATTTTTTGGATTTTGAAGCGTCCAATCAATGATTTCTCGAGCCGTAGGTGAACCGATGCTTCCAGTAGGCTAAAAATACTCAATATTTCTTCGGGCAACCATCCAATGTGGGAAAACAGTGGTGGAGCATGGCCCGATACGCCGACACCTCGTTTTTAAGCTTATTTTGGATTTCATAGTATCCAATCATCCAATTTTGAGCAACGGGCAATTTGATGCTTCTGTAAAGTCACAAGTGCATAACGTGAATTGTTTGAACTGTCCAAATCAAGAAAATTGAAGTGGAACAAAATCTGGTATGCCAACGCCATGATTTTTAGCCGTTTTCGAGCCTCCAAGCACCCGATTTGTCGATTCCCTGTGCAACGGGCGATATTTTACCTCCATAAAGTCACCAATACATGACGTGGCCTGTACGAGCCATCCGAGTCAAGAAAATACATCAGAGCAGAATTTGACTTGCCGACACCTTGATTTTAGCCGTTTTTGGGCCCCCGGGGCACCCGATTCATCAATTTCCCGAGCGACGAGCTATATTTTTCCTCCTTGAAGTCATAAATACTTAATATAACTGTTTTGGGCCATTTAAGTCAAGAAAATACCATCAGAGCATAATTTGACTTGCCGACGCCTTGGTTTTAGCTGTTTTTTGGCCCCCGGGTACCCGATTCATCAATTTCCCGAGCGACGAGCTATATTTTGCCTCCTTGAAGTCATAAATACTTAATATAACTGTTTTGGGCCATTTAAGTCAAGAAAATACCATCAGAGCATAATTTGACTTGCCGACGCCTTGGTTTTAGCTGTTTTTTGGCCCCCGGGTACCCGATTCATCAATTTCCCGAGCGACGAGCTATATTTTTCCTCATTGAAGTCATAAATACTTAATATAACTGTTTTGGGCCATGTAAGCCAATAAAATACCATCATAGCATAATTTGACTTGCCGAGGCCTTGGTTTTAGCCGTTTTTCGGCCCCCGGGTACCCGATTCATCAATTTCCCGAGCGACGGGCTATATTTTTCCTCCTTGAAGTCATAAATACTTAATAAGACTGTTTTGGGCCATGTAAGCCAATAAAATACCATCATAGCATAATTTGACTTGCCGATACCTTGGTTTTAGCCGTTTTTTGGCCCCCGGGGTACCCGATTCATCAATTTCCCGAGCGACGAGCTATATTTTGCCTCTGTGAAGTCATAAATACTTAATATAACTGTTTTGGGCCATGTAAGCCAAGAAAATACCATCAGAGCATAATTTGACTTACCAACGCCTTGGTTTTAGCCGTTTTTCGGCCCCCGGGGTACCCGATTCATCAATTTCCTGAGCGACGAGCTATATTTTTCCTCTTTGAAGTCATAAATACTTAATATAACTGTTTTGGGCCATGTAAGTTAAGAAGATACCATCATAGCATAATTTTACCTGCCGACGCCTTGGTTTTAGCCGTTTTTCGGCCCCCGGAGTGCCCGACTTACTGATTCTTCGAGCGACGGGCAACATTTTGCCTCTCTAAAATCATAAATACATAATATGACTTGCATGAGCCATACAAGTCAAGAAAATTGCAGTGGAGTAAAGTTTGGCATGCCGATGGCTCAATACTGATTCTTCGAGTGACGAGCAACATTTTGCCTCTGTAAAATCATAAATACGTTATATTTGCTGAGTTTACATAAATTTCCTTATTCTATTAACAAAATCGTAACAATATTTTGTAATCTTGTTTGATGTTTTGCAGATTGAATAGGCAGAAGGTTGGATAGTGGGAAAGATGAGAGTATATGGTTTTCATTGAAGACTTCTTTTCTGGATATATCAATATGTGACGACCTGTTCTTTTTTTTATTATTATTATGAAGTTTGGGTCTTCTTTTTGGATGATGCATGTTGAAAGATTATAATCGATATGTATTCTTCTCACTAGGAGGCACAATATATAGACTATGTACAAGATAATTTAGGAAAGGAAATAATAAGGAAATTGCTATCTACCTAATTAGACTAATTACAATCTTCCTAATTGTCTAATTGCCTAATTGATTTACAACATGTGCTACAATATTCTTTCCTTTTCAACACTCCCCCTCAAGCTGGAGCGTATACATCGTATACTCCTAGCTTGCGACAAATAGAATCAATGGAAGCCTTGGGAAGAGCCTTCGTGAAAATATCAGCAAGTTGAGAGCCTGAAGGAACAAAAGGCATGCTGATCTCTTTTGACTCCACTTTCGACCGAATGAAATGACAATCAACTTCAATGTGTTTGGTCCTTTCGTGGAATACTGGATTATTAGCAATATGGATAGCGGCATTATCACAATATAACAGAGTTGGATCATGTCTCGGAAACCCAAACTCATGTAGAAGTGTACGCAACCAAATCAACTCACAAGTGGTATGAGCCATTGCTCTATACTACCAAAGACTAGAACGTGCTACAACAGATTGTTTCTTACTTTTCCAAGTCACAAGATTGCCACCTATAAAGGTGCAATAACCAATGGTACGACGACGATCGGCGAGAGATCCCGCCCGGTCGAATCCGTATACCCTTCGATACGAAGATGTCCGGGCGCTTTGTAGAGAAGTCCACGTCCGAGAGCATTTTTAAGATACTTCAAGATGCGAACATTGACCTCCATATGAGAAACTCGAGGACAAGTCATAAATTGGTGACAATCTGATTGCATAGGAGATATCGGGTCGAGTGATAGTGAGATAAATAAGTTTACCCACAAGTCTCCGATACAACTCGGGATCGTAAACCAACTCACCAACGTCGGGCATAAGCTTATGATTAGTCTCCATAGGAGTAGCTACGGGTTTAGAACCAAGATAACCCGTATCTTTCAAGAGATCGAGTGTATTTCCGTTGTGATAAACTGATGCCCGCTTTAGAACGAGCCACTTCAATGCCAAGAAAATACCGAAGCTTGCCTAGATCCTTGGTGAGAAAACTGGAACAAAGGTGACGAATTAATACCTGAATCCCATCATTGTCACTCCCTGTAATGACAATATCATCCACATAGACTACGAGAATCACAATACCACCGGTGGTCCTTTTAAAGAAGACGGGTGATCGAAACTTGACTTCGTGTCATACCATGAGACACGACGATGCTTCTTGAATTTATCGAACCAAGCCCTAGGGAGATTGTTTGAGGCCATAAATAGATTTGCGAAGATGACACACAGATTCCCCTTGGACTCAAAACCGGGTGGTTGAGCCATATAAAGCTGTCTCGAGAGATCTCCATGAAGAAAAGCATTCTTGACATCAAGGCGATGGAGAGGCCAATCAAGGTTAGGTGCAAGAGAGATAATAATGCGAATGAAATTGAGTTTGGCAACGGGAGAAAAGTCTCGGTGTAGTCAAGCCCATAGGTTTGAGTGAAACCTTTGGCCACAAGACGAGCTTTCAGACGATCAAGAGTACCATCAGGATTGTGTTTGATGACAAACACCCAACGACAACCAACAATATGTGCTCCAGATGGCTGGGGAACAAGATCCCAAGTATGATTCAGTGACAAAGCGCGCATCTCTTCTTCCATAGCAGAACGCCATCCAGGATGAGAAAGAGCCTCCTGATAAGACTTAGGAACAGTGACAGAGGACAAAGACACAGAAAAAGCGCGAAAAGAGGGAGACAAATGATCATAGGACACAAATTGAGAGATAGGATGGGAAGTGCAGGAGCGAATACCTTTACGGTGAGCAATAGGAAGATCGAGTGTCGGATCTGAAGACGCTTGAGGAGATGGTGTGGGCACAGAAGCTGTATCCGGAGGTGCAACAGGAGTAGCGGCAGCAGAAGAACGTCGAACATATACCTGTGTAATTGATGGTCGAGTAGCAGTCTCAGAAAGACCATGGTCAGCCGGTAACTGCGCAATCTCAGGAAGACAAGGTGGTGCCAACAATGGTGTCAACTGAGTACCCTCAAGAGAATAATATGAGATATTTTCAAAAAAAGTCACGTCAGCACTTACAAAGTGCTTCCGTAATGAGGGACTATAGCACTTGTATCCTTTCTGTGTCAGAGAGTAACCCAGAAAAATACATTTGTAAGAACGCGGATCAAGTTTATCACGACCTGGAGAGAGATTATGAACAAATGACACACAACCAAAAAGTTTTGGGGAAGAATGTAAAGATCCTTGTCGGAAACATGACTGATAAGGAATTTTGCCATGCAAAACCGAGAAGGGTGCGATTTATTAGATAATTCGCGGTAAGAACAGCATATCCCCAAAAATGTTTTGGAACGTTCATGTGAAGCATAAGGGCACGAGTTACGGCTAAAACTGGCCCATTCTTCCGTTCTGCAACCCCATTTTGTTGAGGGGTAGTGACACACGCAGTCTGATGAATAATACCATGAGTTTCATTAAACTGTCCAAATGGACGAGAAATATATTCTTGGGCATTGTCAGTTCGCAAAATACGTAATTTAGCATTAAATTGGTTGACAATCTCAGCATGAAAGACTGAAAAAACAAAAAATAATTGAGACCTATCTTTGAGGAGATACACCCATGTTAAACGAGAAAAATCATCAATAAATGTGACAAAATAGCGCGCACCACACAAACTCGTAGTGCGCGAAGGTCCCCAAATATCAGAATGAACTAATGCAAAAGGTTCTACACATGGTGACTCAGTTCGTAAAGGAAAAGAAACTCTACGATGTTTACTAAGTTCACATGTGTCACAATTAAACGGAGAAAAACTAGGTAAACTAGGAACTAGCTTGCGAAGGTTGGCCGAGGATGGGTGCCCAAGACGACAGTGCCACTAATAAGGTGTAACAGTAGAATGTAAAGCAGAAGGACTAGATGACTGCTGCTGTTGCTGCTCCTGAAGGTAATACAGACCATTCTTCTCATACCCCCCACCAATCATCTCCTTTGTCTTGAGATCCTGAAACTCACAATGAGAAGGAGAAAAGAGGATAGAACACTGGTGAGTATGAGACAGTTTATGAATCGAAAGAAGATTAAACGGAAATTGTGGCAAATATAAGACAGGCTGAAAAACAAGACCAGATGAACGATATGTACCAATGCCTTGAACAAGAACCTTAGTGCCATCGGCAATAGTAACATAAGTCTTAACAGAAGGAGTAACAACATCAGTCAAAAGAGACAAATCACCTGTCATATGATCAGATGCGCCAGAATCGAGAATCCAAGGAGTGCTACGAGAAGATGAATGAAGACACGTATTACCTGAGGTGACATGAGTTGCAGTGGAAGAAGAAGAAGATGCATTGGCCCATTTGAATCATAGAATCATACTCAGTCTTGGACATAGTAATTTGAGTAGGAGCAAGAGCAGATGGCTCCCCCTTAAGTGTAGCCTGATTAGCCCAAGCTGGCTTGCCATGTAGCTTCCAACAGAATTCAACATCGTGGTTGGTCGCACCACAATGAGTACACTTCTTGGTGCCACAACCACCACGTCCCCCACGTCCCCCACGTCCTCCACGACGACCACCCCGCTCAGAAGAACTACCACGACTGTGGGAGGTATTGCGATTCCCAAAATGTCCAGAAGATGAAGTAGGAGAGGTTGTGGGGGCAGCGAGGGCGGATGGAGCCGGATGCTCTAAATCAGAAGAACGAGGAGCAGCCCGTCGAACACGAGCAAAGGCCTCACCAACGGTGGGGACTTCCCTGCTAGAAAGAATCTGTGAACTAAGAGGAGCAAGGTCTGAATTTAATCCGGACAGAAATTTGCAAGTTCTGAATTCGTCTCTGTACTTCTGCTGAACCTTTAAATCTGTAGAGAGAGGCTGGTAAACATTTAACTCGTCCCACATACCCTTTAAGATGGAAAAGTACTCATCAACGGATCTATCTCCTTGTTGAAGGGAGAAAATATTCTGATAAATCTGAAAAACTCGAGAGATATTCTGATCTGATGAATATAACTCGCGTAGAGTGTCCCAAACAGCTTTGGACGTCTCTTGGCAAGCAACATTATTAAAAATGTCAGGTTCAAGACTATTCCACAGTAAAGTCATAATATGAGCATCATGTTGGGACCAAGCAGAATCGGGATCAGTAGGTGGATCATTGGTAATATAGGAACTCTCACCACTTGCGCGTAGAGAGACAGTCACAGCCCGTGACCATGGCAAATAATTAGATCCATTTAATTTGATTGTGGTTAGAGACCGGCGATAATCCCTAACAATATCCTTAGTTTCAGAGGTTTCAGCAGTGTCTGTTTGCTTAGGTTTATCACCCATAATGGATTCAAGAGATAAAGACACAAGCCAAAAAGGGAGGAGTTGTTACCCAGAGGATTGACACGTGCAAAGAGAGGGTACCCGGTTGATTTAGAGCCTGAAGAACACCTGTAACAGACAAACCGAGTTCCAGAAAGATTGATCGAGGGCCAGAAAGAGATTAGGGTTACTGTTCACGATTGCTACAGTACATGCGAGCACTGTTCACGACTGCTACAGTGCACAGAAACACTGTTCACGGCTGGAATTTTTATTTTTATTTTGGATCGAGGGTTGTGTATTGGGGTTAGAGAGGTTTTGGTTGTGGTCAATTTGAGAGAGAGAGAGAGAGTTTGACGAAAAAAGATAAGAGGTAACGAGAAAGAAAAGTCAGGTTCCTTGAACCTGCTCTGATACCATGTTGAAAGATTATAATCGATATGTATTCTTCTCACTAGGAGGCACAATATATAGACTATGTACAAGATAATTTAGGAAATGAAATAATAAGGAAATTGCTATCTACCTAATTAGACTAATTACAATCTTCCTAATTGTCTAATTGCCTAATTGATTTACAACATGTGCTACAATATTCTTTCCTTTTCAACAATGCATATGATAAGAACATGATATGGTCTACTTTGATTATTTTTTACTTTTTGTCTTTGGAACATGGATGCATTAGATCCTATGGTGGATGAACTAATTGGTGTAGAATACTAAATATTTTGAAGGTTTATGAATATATGTTAGTTCTTACATTTTGAATAGGGTACCTCTTAAGAAGTTACAAATAACACCATATGAGTTATGGAAAAAGAAGAAACCTAACCTAAGTTATTTTAAAACTTGGGGTTGTAGAGCAATTGTGAGATTGCCAAAACCCAAAAGGAAGAAATTGGATGAAAAAGGAATTGAATGCATATTCCTTGGTTATGCTTTACATAGTAAGGCATATGAGTTTCTTGTTTCCGAGCCAAATGATTCGTATGGGGTTAATACCATAATTGAATCAAGGGATGCTGTGTTTTATGAAAATAGGTTTGTTCTTATTCCGAAAGAGGTTAATGAAGAGAATGAACCAATCTCTTATGGGCCTGAAACAGAGTCTGAACCTACGGAACAGGTCGAACTTAGGAAAAGTAAAAGGGCTCGGGTGGCTAAGTCCTTTGGTCCTGACTTTATATTGTACCTAGTTGAAGGAACTAGAGACTCTACTTGTAATCATACCATGGTTTCATATCATGTGGAATCGCATCCCTTGACCTTTGGGGAGGCTATGAAATCGCAAGATTGTGCTTTCTGGAAAGAAGCAATCTAAGATGAAATGGATTCTATCATGGGTAATGATACATGGATTCTTGCTGATTTGCCACCAGGTTCCAAAGCCATCGGTCGTAAATGGATTTTCAAGAAGAAAATGAAAGTTGATGGCACGATAGACAAGTTTAAGGCACGGTTGGTTGTCAAGGGCTTTACGCAAAATGAAGGTATTGATTACTTCGATACTTATGCACCGTTAGTGAGAATCTCTACTATTAGAGTTCTTCTTGCCATAGCTTCGATACATAAACTTCATATTCACCAAATGGATGTAAAGACTGCATTTTTGAACGGTGAATTGGATGAAAAAATTTATATGAAGCAACCGGAAGGGTTTGTAGTGCAAGGACAAAAACACAAAGTATGCAAACTTGTTAAGTCTCTGTACGGACTTAAACAAGCACCTAAACAGTGGCATGAGAAGTTTGATAAGGTAATTGTATCAAACGGGTTCAGGATACACCAATCAGATAAATGTGTTTATAGAAAATTTACCGAAAATTGAGGTGTAATCGTGTGTTTGTATGTGGATGATATGCTTATCTTTGAGACTGATTTAGATAGCATACAAAGCACAAAGGATATGATTTCATCTAGTTTTAACATGAAAGATATGGGTGTAGCTGATGTAATTCTAGGAATTAGGATTACAAGGCGAGGAAATATAGTTCTTTCTCAATCTCATTATATTGAGAAGATACTAAAGAAGTTTAATCACTTTGACTGTACTCCGATTTCTACACCTTATGATCCATATGTAAAGTTGTATCCTAATACAGGTAGAGCAGTGTCACAACTAGATTATTCTAGAGTGATATGAAGCTTGATGTATGCCATGACATCTACTCGGCCGGACATTGCTTATGCGGTGGGTAAACTGAGTAGGTATACGCATAACCCGAGTGATATTCATTGGAATGCAGTTAATCGGGTTTTGAGGTATTTAAAGAAATCTATAGACTATCCCATAGTCTATAGTGGGTATCCATCGGTTCTAGAAGGATACACGGATGCTAGCTGGATAGCCGAGAATGAAGATCACTTGTCAACAAGTGGATGGGTCTTCACTCTAGGTGGTGGAGCGGTTTCTTGGGGATCAAAGAAACAGAGCATAATTACAGACTCGACTACGGCAGCCGAGTTTGTGGCACTAGCATCGGGTAGCAAAGAGGCTGAGTGGCTAAGGAATATGTTATGGGAGATACCCATGTGGCCAAAACCTATGCCATCGATATCTTTGCATTGTGATAGTCAGTCGGCACTATCACGGGCTTACAACCAGCTATATAATGGGAAGTCCAGGCATATTGGACTTCGACATAGCTATGTGAGGAATTTGATAACCGATGTGATGATAGCCATTGATTATGTCAAGTCAAGTCAAAACCTGGCAGATCCTTTAACAAAAGGTCTTGCAAGAGATTTGGTGTGGAAAACATCACAGTGGATGGACTTAAGCCCACTAAAATATAATCACTCCTGCTGGAAACTCGACCCAACGCTTGTTTAGCTTCAAGTCCTTGGGTTCAATGAGCAAACTACACCATAAGTCGTGATGGCAAACACTTACTGGTTACACCCATCCTATGGTAAAGTGTTTGGTACCTGTAATTTAAAAGAGGAGGTGAGTTACTTAGCTCTTAATAGACTTCTAACGGTTTAGTTAGGCGGAAGCTGTTGTTACAGGGGCATTCTTAAAAGTCTACCTATATGAGTGTGAGGGTGGTGCCGCCTTCTATAGGTTCACGGGCTAGAACTTTAGAGCACTCACAAAATAGGATATAGACACACGGCCAACCCACGTGTTAGCAATTTTGAATACCTGAGTCAGGTAAGATGCGTGCGTGAAACGTGTCCGGTTGGTCATTGAAGGATCGCTGGTTAAAAGACAAGTCTACCATACTTTCCGACTAACTTTGATGCTTTTCACTAGGTGATGGTTAAAATCGTGAGATACCTTCATTGATGCACAAATCTTTTCAAAGGAACCAAGGCTTCATCTTTATTTTGAAAATGGTGGGGGATTGTTGGAAATTATCAAAATAAATGGGTTTTTATTTGGGGTTTTATCAAAATATTCCTTGTGCTCTTTAGAAAGCCTTTTTGTAGTGTTTTGGTTTTGTCCCACATTGGCTAGTGAGGAAAAGGTTGAGTGGTTTATATATGGGAACACTTCTATAATGTTCACATAGTGTTAAGTGGCATGGCACCTACGGTGCTACACGCTTTACCGGCGTAGCCGGGGATGGAACACACTCATACACACCCGTGCGCGCGTGCGTGAGCGTGGCAGTGGGCTGTGTGGTTGCAATGTGGCGCTTTGATGGCGCACTTTGCACTTAGCGCGCCTTGTAGGCGCCTTTTCTTATTGCCACTTGGCGGTAATGTGTCGCTGACAAGGCGTACGGGACGGAATGGATTGGTATTGATACCAGTGATACTGGGTATCAATACCTTTGGGTTCTCTCGTGAACAGAATGTTTCTGTATCAATACCCCGGTTTGGAGGTATCAATACTAGCGGGTCTGCGCGTGGATTTCACACAATGGTTCGTGGACGGATGCAACTCAAAACGGAGAGTTATGACCCAAACTCAAGTCTATTCACTAAGGGGCGTGTCCTAAAGTGAAAAGGTACATTTGGGTCTATAAATAATACCCAAATCACATTCATTTTACACCGAATTCTAGCCTTGTTACTCTGCCAAAATATCTACAGATCGCTTTCTAGTTTTTGCTGTACCGTTACTCTGCAGAAACGGTTCCAGCAATTCCTTGGTTCTTTCGATCCTATTTTCGAGTCGGTATTTTGTTTGTCCTTCGTTTGTGCGGACGCAGGCAGAAGATCATTGAATTGATCGGGCTTCGTTGTATCCTCAAACAGATTCGCTATCAACCAAGTGCACACCAAACGGTGGAGGCGAATACTGTTTTCGAAAAGCGACTCAGTAACGTGCCTCGAAGTAAGTATCATCATCAAGCCGTTCAGTTTCTCGAAGACTCCCGGATTTTTGCACCAACACAGTCCTCCAAAAGTTTCTTTATCCTACTCATTTTTTTTCCCTTTTTTTTTCTCGATCCCGTACCCATATAGCAATGGAATGTGAAATTGAAATAAAAAATCAGAGTTGGCATGGAGCCCTATCCTTATCATCAACTATCCTTTCAGCTATTTTGCTTATCACTTCTTCTTCATCTCCCTAATGCCAGTTTCCATTTCCTTGTTCATCAACCAAATAGCTTGAGCTTCGTTTAGAAGAATCCTATTCCTATTTACAATTCCATCTGAAGAAAGAGAGGCAGATAGTGCTAGTGCTGCTGCAGCTACAGCTAATCTCAAAACTATACATTTCTGTTTGTTTCTGCCACCTTTTTTGTTTGAGAATTAACTTTGGAAAATCCAAGAATATCATTAATGGTTTTCCTCTTTCTTTTCTTCCCCTTGTACCCCTTTGATACTGCTTTGACAGGAAAAAGCTGATTATCTTTCAAATGTTCTAGAAAAGAAGCATCCTCAACCACTTTTCCTTGTTCCACAGAAGCCTCATTTTCATAGTTTTCATTATGGTCTAAGTCCAGTCTCTTTTCAATATGATTATCCTCATTAAGTTCCCTAACCATTGATGTAGCATCATCTTTACTCTCTTCTTGGGCATGCAAATTATTTGGCAAAACGGTAGTTTAACAAAAAAAAAAAAAAATCCATTACATTCTCACTTCCCATTGCTGATGATACAATCTCTGAAGTGGAACTCAATGAATTAATTATATCTTCATTATTAGATTGCACGCATACTACCATCTTCAGCTAGCTTTTGATGGTACCAATTTCCATAGGGGATGCCACTTCAGTATCAATGTTGGCTGCTACTTTAATATCGTTTCTAGCTTCCAAGTCGGCAATCTCTATCACGTCCCTCATTTGGTCCATATCATTATCTTCTCCATCCTCACACTCACTCTCCTTGTCCATGAACAAATCAGCAGATATCGTGAATTTACTAGTATGCTTTATGGTTCTGAAGGATTCTTTTGCCTCCACTTTGATTATAAATCTTTTCCCTTCAATCGCTAATCTCTCAATATTACCCATTATTAATTCTTTGTGATTGCTCTATTGCCATGAGGATATAACCTTTATCACATGACTGGTCCTTCAGAGTGCTCTCATCCACTTGCAAGAAGTGTCCCCAACAGCTACCAATTTCATTGAAAGTGGGGACTGACCACGCATTTAGAGGCATTCCAAGGAATGAAAGCCATGCAAATCGCTCGACCTTAGCTTGCTCCCCATTCCAAAGTTTATTTCTTCAAACCAGTTGGGAAGCCATCTTTCCTTAATAGTTGAATCTCTGGACTCCACATCAGGAAATGTGATAATCACGAATCTTCGCCCACAGAGATTTGACTTCGACATTATGAACATCTTCCCTTCTAAAAACATACTCCAACTCCTTTGTCGATAACAATCTACTGATTTTAGCTATGGCACTCCTAAGGAGGTAGCCATTACCAACCTGTTGAACCCGAATGCTTACATTTGTTTTACCTCGTAGTTCGGGCTCAGGATTTTGAAAGTTCACCTTGGCAGATGTACCAACAGCTTTATCGTTCCTTGGAAATTCTTAGGTTCCTTATTGTGGCAATACTTGTCATTTAGCAACACCATAAAGGGTATAATTGTAATTTAACTATGTTACAAAAACTGCTGCTTTTATATATATTTTTTTTTGCTCGGAAAAAGAAGATATATTAAGGGAAAACTTGACAAGGGTACATCAAGTTGAGGGAGGGGAGAGGGGAGGGGAGAGAAATCCAACAAAGGGTTGGATAAAAGGAAAAAAATACATCTTTATGGGCAAAGCCCAAATCATCCTGTGGGCCAAGCCCAAATCATCTCAAAATATCAAAACCCTAAAAACAAAGCAATAGCCGCCAACCACACCCAGCCGTCCGGCAACCACCACTGCCTCCGCCTGAGAAAACCATGGCCTCACCACCTGCGTCCAGCCAACAAACCACAAAACACTCCTTGCCATTAAGCATGAGAACCGGAAACATCCAACAATGTAACAGGCGAGTGAAGTAGCAAAATGGAGAACAGAAGAAGATGAGAGGATCTCCCAGAAATAACAGCGACCAATAGAGTCAGCCACCAAAAAACCTTTCCGTTAAGCGTAAACCAGTCACTCCCAACAAAGTGACCGGCGGAAAAACCGAAGACCGAAGAAGAAGCAAACGGCAGGAGGAGAATAACGCAGCGCCATTGTTATAGGGAATCCAAAACGTCCGCTGGAAGAAGAGGGAAGAGAAACGAGATCCGCAATGCCATGGATCTCACACATGATCGGACCCCGAGAGCGCCGCCAGATCACACGGATCATACTAAACGGCCGAGGAAGCCAACCACCAAGATCCCAAACGCCGCCGCAGAGCATCGCCGCCTCCATCATCGCCAAAGAACCTGCAAAACAGAAAAGAGAAAGGAAGAGGAGAGAAAGAGAGGAGCAGAGGGAGAGAGAAGGAGGGAGGGCCAGCGGGGAGAGGGGTGAGGACAGCCCGGGGGGAGGAGGGAAGGAGGAGCCTCCCCCCCCAGGCGGTAGATCTGGAAAAAATGGGGGCTAGAGGGAGAGGGAGGGGAAGGGTTTTTAGAGAGAGAAAGTTACCAGATTAAAATTCTACTGCTGCTTTTATATTAGGGATAGATTTAAAAAAAAAAAAAATTGTTCATTTCTTTCTAACACTCGACTTTCCTATAAACTTTTATCAAGTATGTTGAACTCCTTTCATTTTGTAGGTCGATACGGTTTAAACAATAAATTAAGAATGTGGGACCCAGGTACTGGTGTGCACATTTGAGCCGTTGATTTCGGCAATCAACGGCTTAGATTTCATCGTGTCCATTGATGTTGAAACATATAGTACGAAATTGAAAAGTTCAACTTTCAACTAACAAGACGAGAAACAAAGAATCAAGGATCAAAGACTGAAGACCAACAATACAGACTTAATAATACTGCTTAATGCATCCCATTTGTCCACATTTTTTCAAAATTTTCCCATTCATGATGGGTTCACAGTTGAATGGTGAGTCTATCTACCACAAACAAGCATGGTATGTCAGTGATGCAGCAAAGACAAGTTTCAGATGGAGATAGAAACAGAGAGAAGAAACTGTGGAAACTTTATATCCATCTCAAAACTAATTGGCTATGAGTGGAGAGGTCCCAGCATATATTAAGTGATCACCCATTCCACTCCTAGGCAATGTGGGACAATATTTCTTAACATCCCCCCTCGCGTGCAGCCGCATTTGAGGTCTGTCACGTGTGACCACTGTTTGGGTCCTATCATCGTGCAGCCTTTTTGTTGGTCTGTCATCGTGGGTGTGGGATTGCGTTTTTTTTTTTATAAATGTGGAGTGGAATAGGCCCCGCTCTGATACCATGTGAAAACTTTATATCCATCTCAAAACCAATTGGCAATGAGTGGAGAGGTCTCAGCATATATTAAGTGATCACCCATTCCACTCCTAGGCAATGTGGGACAATATTTCTTAACATCCCCCCTCACGTGCAGCCGCATTTGAGGTCTGTCACGTGTGACCACTTTTTGGGTCCTATCATCGTGCAACCTTTTTGCTGGTCTGTCATCGTGGGTGTGGGATTGCGAATTTTTTTTTTTAAATGTGGAGTGGAATAGGCCCCGCTCTGATACCATGTGGAAAGTTTATATCCATCTCAAAATCAATTGGCAATGAGTGGAGAGGTCCCAGCATATATTAAGTGATTGTTAAGAAATATTGTCTCACATTGCCTAGGAGTGGAATGGGTGACCACTTAATATATGCTGGGACCTCTCCACTCATTGCCAATTGGTTTTGAGATGGATATAAAGTTTCCACATGGTATCAGAGCGGGGCCTATTCCACTCCACATTTAAAAAAAAAATTCGCAATCCCACACCTATGATGACAGACCAGCAAAAAATGTTGCACGATGATAGGACCCAAAAAATGGTCATACGTGACAGACCTCAAATGCGGCTGCACGTGAGGGAGGGGGGATGTTAAGAAATATTGTCCCACATTGCCTATGAGTGGAATGAGTGATCACTTAATATATGCTGGGACCTCTCCACTCATTGCCAATTAGTTTTGAGATGGATATAAAATTTCCACAGAAACCAAGTTCAAAAAGAATACGAGATCTAAGAAATTCTGCAAATTTTACGTAATTTAAACGTCCAAAACAATATTAACATCAAGCATAAACTTGTTCAGCACTGCATTAACTTATAACACAAACTACTACGAAATTGTGAAACATACCCAAGTCTGAACCAGACAGACCGTCAAGGCATACACCTTATATATACCTACCTGATGCAGGACGCCTTATGAACTACAAAAAAAGACGTGCAACAATCGAACACAAACACGAAAGTTTAGAGAAAACGCTCTCTAGACTCTTTTATCATTCAATAATACTCAAAAAACTCCCTCGCCCTTAAGGCTTACAACTTATTATATAAGAAACCGGAAACCCTAATTGTTTTGCCCCGAAAAGGAAGCCAAATCAATAAAAAACGCAAAATTACCAAAAATGGAAAATTCGGAAATAATAGCAAAATAAGAAACTAGATAAAATTCCAGAATGTTTCCCAAAAGCGCAACTTAATTCGGATTTTCCTTGCCCAAGTAATTGGCAAGTCAAATCTTTCCTTAAACGGCAAATTTGGACATCCGGAGCCCTAAACAGCGACGAAAGCCCGAAAAACGACGTACGCCATGGCATAAGCGATGGGTCTTGACCGTTGGGCCGATTCGGGTCCGACCCAAGTGGGCCCAACGCAAAATTCCACAGCAGCATAATTACGATTTTGCCACCCGAGGCTTAAAATGCCGAAAGTACTCGTCCTCCTTGGCTACTGCATCACTACCTACCCAATGTCGACCCAAGCTGCGAAGATCGTAACACGGTATGGAAGATGGAGATTTTGCGTGCTTCCGGTCATACAATCATGGACAACAACATCAGGTCTCAGAAAGTAAACTTTCAAGCCTTTCTCCTTGGCAGAGAAGCAACTATGGATTTCATTCAAGTACCAACTGGTGTCTCTCACAGCGTCGTTGCTCAACCGCACCCATGCAGACGCAGCATCATTGTACTTGAAAAACTTGAACGATCTGAAATTGCAGTCACGCTCAATTTTCATTATCTCCCCATCAAGCTCTGCAATATAACTTAAAGGTACAAATTTCACTCCAATAATTTGTTTCCAGGAGTTACCGGCCATATCATAGATTATCATTCTTCCCCATGTATCATAGCAATAAACACGCTGTCCAATTATAATTAAGTTACCGTATGACATATAGGTTGTAGGCTGATCAAAATAAGTATGATCAATCCACGAAACGTCATCCTCACCTAGGTAGGCTATGCTTACAGTCACTCGACTAGGCCTGGAATAGTTAAGAAGGACTACACAGTTTGGATAGCCCTCCTGGGTGGTGGAAAAGGAACCAGCACAACGGGGTGGAGGATCTACCACGTCAGGCAATTTAATTTTAGCCCTTGTGAAGAGGTTCCCCAAAGAAAAAGAATCAGGCAACTGTATTTTAGGCTTCGAGAAGTTCTTTCTTCGCAGGAGAATCCATCCATGTTTTGAGAATAAAATTCTAGCATCCTGAAATTCAGGAAGGTCGATGATGAATTTTTGTTTTCTTGTTACACTGATGATCGCTCGTAGTGTGCTATGAGAATCATCACCCACCAAATCGAAGATCCATGGCAACCCGTCTCCAACAGATTGAAGTCTTTTGGGATAGCTTGCTGATGCAGATCTCCAATCACGACAAACAGCAGCAAGTCGCATGTTATCAAAAATATCAAGCTTATCCTTTATCATCCACAAAAGAAGGTCAGGAAGTATAGACCAAGTCCCCCTTCTATTTCCCTCTTCATCAGACATTTGAAAGCAGTGAGAATCGCCAAAAAAAAAAAAGGTACTGAGATGCAAGTATTGCAATACGTCGAATGTCCGCGCAAAAGAAAAGGAAGAAGCAAACAAGGAGAGAGGACTTACAAGCTGATTACTCTACAAACCCAATAAGCATTCAATTGTGAAATTTGGCTTCTACTGTTCTTAATTTATAAGCAAAGATTAAGTTCGAATTGTATTAGAATAAGAAAAGCAGATTACTTCCCTAATTCAAAAGCAATTGTGTTCAAGCGCTAGATTCCGAGGGAGAAAGAATAGGGACAGTTGCCAAAGTTTCCTATGTTTACGAGGATTTGTTGTTTAAATTTGAATAAGGAATCCTTGCCTTTCCCTATGTTACTAGGATTTGTTGTTTAAATGGGTAAATTTTACTAACCTCCCTTAAAGTTTATGACAAAAACAAAAACAGGACCATCCTTGAGATTTTAAAATGCCACTGGCCTCCTTTACTTTTATGATATCCTCTTCCATTTTCCTCGTTTCTTATTTCTTTTTTCCCTTCCATTAGCTCAGTCCACCGCATCCCCACCGCTTCGACTATGCAACACCAATATTTATTCACATTTACTCCTATCCAATTTCCCTTCATTTTTCTCTCCCTCCCAAAATTTTAGTGCAAACAAAAAAAAAATTCGTGAATTTTTTTTTTATGAAAAGTAATGGCTACAATTTTGTTTTCTCTAAAGAATTCTCGTTTTTTAAAATCTTTGACTAGTTTGTAGTTTGCATTTATTTTTTTGGTCCTTCTAGTATCAATTTCCCTCTAACGAACCTTGTAGTTTCCATTAGGTACAATTTGAGTCTATACTTGATAATAGACGTTAGGAAACATGACCGAAATCCCAATTTGGGAGTTTTTTGAGGGGCAGACATGACTTTTCGTCCATCCTTCTTCTTCTCCAATTTAAAACCCTAACCCTAATCATTTTTGAGGGGCGAACAAACTTCTTCTCTCTTTCTTTGGACTTATTCAAGTAGGCAACCCTGACAATTGGGTTGCCCAAGCCCGACTATGATTTAGGTTGCCCACTTACGATTAAGTTAAAAAAAAAAAAAGAAGAAAAAGGTCACATTGTACTTTTTTTTAGCTTGAACAACATTAAAAAAATCACAATAAAAAATGTTACCCCGGTTATAGTGCTTCATGATGAGCACGATCCAATTAAAAAAACTTTTTATTGCATTTTTTTAAACATGATGTTCAATTGAGTCATCGTACTAACTTATCCAGAACTCATTTTTAATTGAGATCATAGCAGACTTTATCTCTCGTATTACAAAAGTAAGTTTTCTACAATTTTAACTTAGAAGAAGTTCTCTCCATTGAAGCAACTATAACATGTAGTGTTGAACTCCTAATATTAAGTCTCCTATCCTCAAAAATTCTTTTTAAAAAATTCAGAACACAATAATTCAAAATAAATGATAAATGGATAAATGTAAAAAGATTGTAGGAGATTGTTTTGAAGAAAATAAGAAAGTTTGCTTCATATTTTAAATATGATTTGGGAGGAATAATAATAATAAATCGTGTTCACTCGCTTATTTTCTAAAAATTTCCACCATTGGGAGTTTTTTTTTTAATTCAATGTAAGAAAATATCATTTCTACATTATTGTTGTGTTTGTTAAATGGAAATTTTTTAACAAAGTAATTGAGTAGTGTGGATCATAAAAATTGTGGATTGGAAAAAAAAAAAAAAGAGTCATAGATATCAAACATAGGTAAAATAAATTAAGTAAATTAAAAGAGGGAAAGGAAGGCTCAAAAGGCAAAAGTAGACAGTAGCCATGCGGTAATTGTGACTCAAACTCGAGTAACGGGGGTACAAGGATGGAACCATTTACCACGGAGCCAGGCTGATGCCTCGGGTGCATATTGGAAACTTTTTAAAATTTATATTTAAACTGAGATTTTTTTTTTTTTGGGTTGCCCAAGCCCGGAGGCTTGCTGACTTACCCGTGGGCCGGCTTTACAACCCTGAAGGTCATGGCTTCTGGGGATTTAAAGGCATCACAAGATTGGAGGAACAATTCTTCTCACCTTGTGCAACCCTTTTGTCTGATTGGTAAGATCTCTCTTTGTAGGAAAAATCAGTGCTAAAAAACAGTAGACAAATAAGTAATTTCTGGAAATTAGAAACAAGAACAACAAACAAGAAATAAAGGAAACCGGAAAATTAGCAAATCGATAAACAAGCCAGGACTCGTGTTTCACACGGTTTCCTTAAAGCAAATTCACCGCCTCCCGTGGGTGTTTGAGGGGTTGACCGACGTCTGCTTCCTAGGATACAGTGGCTTACGACAATCAAACGGTAACACCTACCGGATCGCCTTGTTGAACAAACTAGTGTTTGTACTCTCTTCCGAAAACTAAACAAAGAACAATGGAATATGAGAATATGAGACTGATTTTCTGCGTAGTGAAACAATAACGGAAACTACCATTATATAGGTGAAGAGCCTCTCATTCATTGGGGCATTAACAAGCAATAAACTATAAACTTTGTAATTGAATTTGCAAAAAACTGATATGCATCAGTGCAATTCTAATTCATTCATAAAGCTAGTAATTGAATTTGCAAATTGATTGCAATATTCATGCACATTGATTCTGTCATAATGCAGACATCAAACGTATGGGTAATTACTTGGGTGTCATCCCAATATTCATTTCACCATTCGGGCGATTGCATGGTGCAATTGTATGCGGTCGGAATAATTACGAGGGAGCTTAGGCTCAAGTCCATTTAATCGCCTAGCCAGCCAGCCAAGCCCAAGCCCAGGCCAAGGACCACGGATCTCGAACTTACAGTCCCGGTCACGGTCCGGTCCGGGCGGGCGGTGGCGACTGCGCGTGTGGTAATTCGGGTCGAAGCCCATACCCGCATAGTATACAGTTCCCTCCTTCGGCAAATTTGGATACTTCAAATAGTCCAACCCTTAGGCCGATTAAACCCACTTTAAGAGACAATTTCTCATTCATCTCTAATTGGAATTTGCTCATTTCTCTACCAAAGTAACTCTAGCTAACATAGGAGTGTCTATTGCTGCTAAGGGCCCACCGCATGCGATGTGGCTCCCACTTTAATTTAAGGGTAAAAAAACTCATAATTATTTAATGGGAAAATTCCAATTTTCCAACACTCTTTACCTTTTCTTTGTGTTTCTTGATTCTCTTGAACCAGCTCAGATTTTACAGACACCTTTTCAACCAATTTGCGGGGTCTGGTAGTTGACATTCTAAGAGCTTCGAGACTGTGCTTCTCAACCACTTCCCGCTTAACAATTCGAAGATCCAAAGATCTCGTAGGATATCCCCTTCAGCAAGATGGTGTTTAGCACTCTCGTCATGTGATTCTAATTTAACCGGTCTACAACCAACAGATATAAGGGTTCTGGGCAATAACACTTCAAGAAAATTTGATGAACTAGGTTTAATGCTGCTTGACACAACTGTAAGCTCCATATGCCGAGCTCCCTTTTGGGTTGGCACATTCATGGCCAAAATCTACATTTGCGTGTATTCCCCTTTTATCAAGTTGTAAGCTTTATTGTTCAATTATTTTTCTATTTCTTAGAGCGTCTGTTTTAGGGTGTGGAAAGGAATTCCACATGAGTGCGCTAGTTATTAGTCAAGAATAACGCTCGAGCAAAATGGGACATTTGGGGCTTCATTACGTGGCGGATTTTTAAAGAAGAAGTTTTTGTTCAAGCAAAACCAACAGTTTGTTTACAACAGTATCAGTAGATCGTGGGGTCTATAAATATGATGTCATTAGGTCGAAAATTAAGTGAGTTGCGTGATAAGAACCCTAACACGAGATATTTCCATCTCTCATCACTTTCGGCGGCTAGGGTTTTGTGCACCTCGATGACATACAAAGAATACATGATTCTTTGACTCAAGTTACAATCTTCGACGGGTTTTATCAAATCAACAACAGTTATTCTCAAAGAAAAAGCCCTTTCGTGGAGTTCGGAAGGCAATTGGTTGGAAGGCTTGAGGATTCAAGATTTGGCAATCATGCAGATGTGTGATTAACGAGGATTCGGCAAGCAGGTCTTAGGCTTCGTGGGGAGGATACAAGAAAACTAAGTAAGATCTCTTGTATGCACACATGGTTTTAGTGCATGATTCATTCCCGTGATTTTTTTCCTGTTTTGGATTTTTCCACGTAAATCTTTTTTTTTTTTTTTTTTTTTTCCGGCAAAAAAGGATTTTATTAATCTTTGAAAACAAATTACAAAGATTAAAGGGACCAAGCACAACAACAAGACGGAGCACGAGCAGCAAAAAGCCCGAACAACGACAATTATATGCCGGCTAGGACCAAAGGGGAAAAGAAATAACAATTGATTGGCAAGCTGCCAACCAAAAGGAGAAAGATAACCCCAACAAGGATGCTGCAAAATCTGGTAGAAGCAGCAGCAATTGGAACCCAACAACACACCCACAAAGCACACGAGATGATGTAGCATCAAGGAAAAGCACCGGCTAGGCCCCAACTCAGATTCAAATACCAGATGAATCCACAACTGACTTGAGGGCTTTTGCAAAACCAAACATTCTCTGAAAGATGCAGCAACAAGCATGAAACGGAATAAAATCCCAGCAACAAATAGATACAAGAACTAGACCCATAAAGATAAAATTCTGTGCTCTCCCTCCACTAAACCCAGCCAAAAAATTCCGAGAGCAAAAAAACAATCCCACATTTGTGTAAGGCAGCTACAAAATGAATCCCATCTCCTTCTCCTGCTATAAAATTTTTCAGACAGATCCACTTCCTAATTTGTGCGATTGATTATTTTTTCATTACAAAGGACAAGAACTAAGATTCTTGTACATCCAACATAAATGAGGCATTTGAAAACATAGCCCAGATTGGACAAACCAAACTTAATTAGATCAGACAAACTTGAAGAGCCTAATCCACAACCAAACTTAGATTGGACAAACTTGAGCCTAATCCACCACCAGATTGGACAAGCAGAAACGAAAGTATGACAAACGGAATCAATAATGGATTAAGGCAATTCTGTTAGGTTGTCCAGGAGAGAAAGTAACTAATCATAGAAAGATACCCACAAGTATACCGATCAGGAAACCCCCAAAAAAATACGTAGAAACCTGGTTATTTTCTCCACGATGCTGGAAGCCAAAATTTTCAACAATGGAAGATCTCAAAATTTCAAGGTTGACAGAGGTGCTAATTCACAAAGTACACACACAATTCACAACAACTCTTAGGCCTCCATAAATATGATCAAGATCTTTCCCAAGTTGAAGGTGATCTTTAACAGGGAAGCCAAACACCCGAGGTGATGGAAATAAGAGAAAAATTCCTCACACATAACTAAACTCATTTTTATTAATCTTTTCACAAACAAATACAAATACAACTCTTACACATCTACAAGCACACACTACATTTTGTGGTGGTGGGGGAGACCCCCTTAGGGGCTCCCCACGTTCTGCCTCTCTCTCTGCCTCCTCTCGAACACATAAGGGACTTTGTTTGTTTTGGGTTTCAAGACCCGGTTTTCTCAATTATTTTCCAATCATTACCCATATTTTCAACTATTATTATCATCTCTCTCTCTCTCTCTCTCTCTCTCATCATTAACTTTTATTTTTAATTATTATCCCTATTTCTTCCTCCAATCATACCAAAAACCAAAACCCAAGACCCAAACCAAACACAACCGATATATACCCGAAAGTTAAAATAACACGCTTTTTAGATCGTACCCGCCTCTACTCAAACCGAGTGAACGACTAACCTGCAAGTGAGTTTATGAACGAGACGAGCAATTCTTGAACGTTCTAAGTGCATCCAGCAGGATTTGAACCTGTCTAAAATGAACTCTGTCTATTAGATTCATCTTCTTCCATCAATGGCGACTTTCAACGAGTGAACTAGGTCCTTTTTTTTTTTGTAGAACCGAGGATTGGTTCAAGAAAGAAGGTAAAAGAAAGGTGACTTAGGCTTCTCCTTCGACTGAGACGTAGGAATTCACCGCCGGAAAATGACAAGCCAGCTCACAACCTAAGAACCCTAAATCAGTGATTAGGGATTTCTTGCTGGTCCCGTTCAACACCAATTCAATTTGATTTGGAGGTACTACGTATTGATTTCTCTTAGTTTTTTGAGTTTTGGGTTTGAGTCTCAGTTGAGATCCAAAGGTTTTGTATTTGCATATCTTTATGAATCAAGTCATTTATTTTTTCGCTTTTTCCTTTTCCAGGTTAACGTGTAAGAGAGTAATTCGGGTGGGCTGGCAATGGTAAGACTCAATTAAACTTGTAATGGAGGACCTCATTACTATTGTCTGTTGTGCCAATATAGATACGTAGATTGTTAAACAAAAAACAATCACTCACAGATAGCAGGAAGTTTAACTCCTTCGTGCTGAAAGGAATTTGGTTGCAAATAGGATGAGAGGAAAACTGGACCCCCCGCTGAGTGTCAAAAGCTAATAGTAGAAGGTATGGCATTTACAGTTGGCAACTTGGCATCATGCTTTCAACCATCTGGTTTAGATTTTCTTATTCAGCCCCGTGATAAACTTTTTCTAGGAAAGAAGCTACAGGAAGGACTTTATTTCATTGGAAGAAGACTTCCTTACACTTACGAATGAGCTTCAGCAGGAAGCACAGTGAATACCAAATATGGCACATCCAGATGTTCCAGTAGGAGGTGAAGATTGTTCACTGTTGAACAAAATGTTAATCCCACATCCCTTTGCCTATCTCTCTTTGTTCCCCAAAATGATGAGTGTGTTCATATGGATTACTGCTTCATTCTACTTGTACATTTCAAGGTTGATAGCCCTCGTGTTGTGAGGTGTAATTGTGCATGTGGGGACAAGGCATTGAAGGAGGACGGTGGAGTAGATGGAGTCGGCTGATTTGTTTGAAATTGTGCATGTGTGTTTTGTCTTGTTAGGCCATTGGTTTGTTTTGTCAATAATGGTGGCTTGGAGTTATCTCTTGTTTGTTGTATAAGTATGTGTGCAAGCTGTGGGAGTGAGTGTGGGAATAAGAAGAGACAGAGTGAGAAATCCTAGTAATATGCTTGTGGTGATAGGAAAAGAACAAAAACAAAGGAGAAAAAGAAAATTGGACTTACGGCAGTTTTTCTTTTTGTGTGTGAATGTTTAATTAGATTGTGTTTACACTTCTGGGAAAAATTTATGGTACCGAGGGTTGTACCGTACGCCCCATTCCGTATGTTTTGGGTTTTGTTACGTATTTTTTGGTAGATTAACGTGAACAATAATGTGAATAGTGAATTTTTTAAAACCCTTAACAGATCGTAACAAATAGCAAAACCAAAACTATACTATACATAACAAGGTTACAATGAATAATGTGTGAATAGTGAATTTGTAAAAAACTGCAACTTCACTAAAATCATATGTAACAAGTACTAAAATTATGCGTTACAAATACCAAAAATATATTCCCTCCATCCCATATTTATTGTCCACTTTTACTATTCACTACACCTCAAAATATTGGTTATATTTTTCAATGTATGACGTTCTATATATTCAATATCGATCTCGTTTGATAGTTCTCGATGAGTCCTATTAAATAAAATTTTAAAATTGTAAAAACATTATAGATTGAAAGATATAAGAAATTAAAAAAATGACACATATATCCATAAATGGTGAAAAAATTCAGAACGGAGGGAATATGTAATGGGGAGCAGCTAGTGTAACGATCTCAATATTTCTTTTGGTAATGGGGTCCAATAGAAGAACTAATGGATAAATCAATTGTTGGAGATTTAACGAGCAAATACTTAAAATTACAAAAATGCCACCCTCAGATCTGAGCCATCTAAAACGTGTTTGGACGGCTCGGATTGGGTGTCGGGCACCACGTGTCTCTACCCAATCCGCACCTAAAATTTTCTCATTAGAAAGACGTTAGATGCAGGATAAAACAAAGTTCGGAAATGAACAAAAATGCCAAGGACCCATAATTTTTTTGGGAAAATGACCAATAAATTGTTTTTAAAACAAATAATACCAATATCATGGTAAGGTTTTCTAAAATGACTCAAAACATGACAAGGAGAAAAGTATTTCCACATACATGGTAAGGGCAACTCGAAATGACCAAACTACCCTCCAATTGGTTTGAACCCTAATATTTCAATCTTTTACCCACAACCAACTATTTCCCTCCTGGGATTTGAGAACGACGAAGAAAACTTTGAGAGGGGAGAAACCAGACGACGGAAGAGAGAGGGAGAAGAGGAGAAAAACCCTAGATCTGTGGACTTCAAGCTCCATTCTCTTCTCTCAATCCACTTCTGACGTTCAAGCATCAACATAGTAAGTTTATACCTTTCTCTCTCTCTCTCTCTCTCTCTCTCTCTCTCTCTCTCACGGCTATGGCTATCAGTCCATTCTCTCTCTCTCTCTCTCTCTCCCTCCCCCTCTCTCTCTCTCTGTGAGTAGATTACTACTCCAATGGTTAATGTACATATTTTCTCTCTCTTCCCTTTGTGATTATGAAGTTTTTTTTATGAATTTTTGATAGTTTTGGGTACACTGTTGTGAAGAACACAACAGTGTTGTTTAGGGGCTGTAATGTGAATGATATGGTTGGCTAATGTTATAGTTATTTATGTTTTCTGTCAGTGAAATAGAGTTCTGCTCTTTGCATCATATGACATTGCTCCATTTGTGAATTTCAGTTGCACTATATGTCAGAATACAAGCACTAGGAAGTCAAATTTGCCTCTGTCTTTTACTACCTCCCTCATATAAAAAAGTTTTTTCTGTAATTTTTAGTAGTCTAATTTGCTTGTCTCCTCTCTAAAAAAAAAGTTCATTATTTGTGTAAATATTGTCATTGTGGGTTTGTTCATGTTGAGACAAATAAGAAGCAAATAAAATTCGAACAACATACCCAAACTATAGAACATACCCAATTGCACATTCTCCTACGATGGTGGGTTCTCTAAAGCGGTTTTAGTAAAAGAAGGATTAAAATTGTTTGAGTTGATTGAGAAGATTTGCGCTGCCCTCAAGACAACTATGGGGGAGAAAAAGTTTTTCTATAACACGAAGAGGGACAAAATGAAGTGTTTGTTGTTGGACGACGAAGATACAATCGCAATGATGTTTCACTGTAATGAAGACGAAGTTGACTTGTTTGTAGAGGAGCCGCCACGCAGTAATGATGATTTGCCAGCGGTTTATCCGTCGACTAGGTTAGTTTGTAATTCATAACTGGCTTATTTACCTTTTTAGTCCCCAATGTATGTGCGAGTAGCCAATTTGGTCCCCGATGTATAAAGTTGACCAATTTAATCCCCAACGTTTAAAATGTGGGTCGATTTAATCCCCAGCCCTAACTCCGTCCACTTCCTCGTTAAAATGGAGGGCATTAGTGGTACTTCATCCCACCTATCCATTTTTTGGTTTTCTTCTCCTTTTTTTTTTTTCTTTTTTTTTTTGAACTGGATTTTTTGGTTTTCTTGAAGTAGTTTCCTCGAGGAACATGTACGGCAACAAATGCCAGAAAATCAGAAAATGTCATTTTTTTTTTCCTCTTGCATTTTCCCTCACTCTCACCTTAATCAAACGGGCCCATGGACGGAAATTTTTTTGGAGCCTACAAACAGTTGATCCTTTACCTCAAAGTTCATGGACGGAAAGTGGCAATGGGCGCCGTCGGAAGCATCGATCTGAGCCGTTTCGATGACTCGACGGCGGTTGATCTGACGGGTCAGGTCCATCAACTCCCCTACTACATCAAGTACGATCCTTCCCCTGTTTCCCACTACTTCAAACCCAAATCTACCGGTCCACCTCTCTCTCTCTCTCTTCTTCGAGTGGGGCTTTTTGGTGGCTGATGGAGAGGTGATGTCGAAGTCTCTATTAGGCGTTTGGGGTTCACGTCTTAGGCGTTAGGGGTTTCGATGGAAGTAGGGATCTTTCGCAACGGCTATTGACGAGCAGGAATTGGGGCACTAACAAGGCTGATTTGGAGGTTTGATTATGGGGCCATTTTAGGGGTTGGTTTTCGGACGGTTGTAGGGGCCCTTGGAATCAAATTTTGGAGTTCCATTTGGGAGCACATTGGTGTCTGAGACTCTGATTTGGGAGCACATTTTAAAGGGGTTGTTCCAGCTTCATTTTTTCTGGCGTCCGGCGGTTCATGTGTGTACGTGTTTTGGTGGGCGCCCATATTCCACGAGGAATATACTCGAAGAAAAACAAAAAAATGGGTAGGTGGGATGAAATACCACCAATGCCCTCCATTTTAACGGAGGAAGTGGACGGAGTTAGGGTTGGGGATTAAATCGACCCACATTTTAAACGTTGGGGATTAAATCGGTCAACTTTATACATTGGGGACCAAATTGGCTACTCGCCCATACATTGGGGACTAAAAAGGTAAATAAGCCTTCATAACTTGCAAAACAATTTAGTGGCACTGACACTGAAAACCTTGCTCCTAGCCAAAAGATAACTTGCTCTTGGTATAATGTTGACATGCACTTTGTATCACACAACCAACACTAGACTGTTCTTCCCTGAATTTGTATTTCTTATCTTATTTCGTTAGGTTTCTAGATGGCAATGAACCATGCATACAAGTCTGTCCATTCCACGTTCCATTGTCAGTGGAGTGACCTTTCCACTCTTTTTATAACATGCAGACCAATGTACTGGCACTGACACTGAAAAACATGCTCTTAGGAATAAAATACCTTGCTCTTTCTATAACTTTAACATGCACTCTGTATCACACAACCAGCACTAGACTGTTCTTCCCTGAATTTTTATTTCTTATCTTATTTCGTTAGGTTTTTAGATGGCAATGAACCATGCATACAAGTCTGTCCGTTCCACGTTCCATTATCAACGGAGTGACCTTTGCACTCTTTTTATAACATGCAGACCAATGTACTGGCACTGACTCACTGACACTGAAAAACATGCTCTTAGGAATAAAATACCTTGCTCTTTCTATAACTTTAACATGCACCCTGTATCACAGAACCAGCACTAGACTGTTTTTCCCTGAATTTTTATTTCTTATCTTATTTCGTTAGGTTTTTAGATGGCAATGAACCATGCATACAAGTCTGTCCGTTCCACGTTCCATTCTCAGTGGAGTGACCTTTGCACTCTTTTTATAACATGCAGACCAATGTACTGGCACTGACTAACTGACACTGAAAAACATGCTCCTAGGAACAAAATACTTTGCTCTTTGTATGACTTTTACATGCACTGTGTATCACACAACCAGCACCAGAATGTTCTTCCCTGAATATTTGTCTTCCATTTTTCCTAGGTTTTCACACGGAAATAAAGGATGCATACAAGTCCATCCAGTCCATGTTCAATAGCCAGTGGAGTGACCTTTGCACTTTTTTCATGACATGCAAAACAATGTACTAGCACTGACAGTGAAAAACTTGGTCCTCCCAAAAAAATACCCTGCTCTTTCCATAATGTTTACATGCACTGTGTATAACACCACCAGCACCAGACTGTTGTTCCTTGTTTTTTTCCTCTTTTATGTAAATGTACGTGAATTTGTTATTCTATTAATTATTTGTACAATTTATTGAATTAATGAGTGAATATTTGATGATTTTGTATTGTAGGGAATCGTTATTGGCTGATAACACTGTAGTGGCTTCTAACGTTATGGAGATGACCAACAGTCGTACAAAGGAGTTGGGAATGATACCTTATTTGCCCGAAGATGCGAATGAGATCTTGTCTGGGAAGGGTCAGTTGTTTGATAGCCCTGACCTTTTCAAGCAAGCACTGATGATATTTGCTGCCTCCAACAAGTTCTCGTTCAAGTATTTGGATAATAGCAAAGCGTACTACCGAGTAGTGTGTCAGGTTGAGGGGTGTCCTTGGAAGTTAACAGCTACGTGTGACGGTGGGGGTGACGTAGTACGTGTGATTGGCATGAAGAATGAACATATACACAATGCATCGGATGGAAGTTCTTACAAGGCGACCATTTCATCGAAACAAGCCGGGTTGTTTTTCAAAAACAAGATAGTGCAAAAGCCATCATTTCTCCCGAGGGATATTTGTAATGTTACTGAGACTAAAATCATTGCGCCTTACGACACAATACATTGCTCCTTGTATAAAGCTACATGCACTGTGTATAAGAGTACTAGCACCAGACTGTTTTGCCCTAAATTTTAATTGCTATATTTCTTAGGTTCTTAGATGGCAATGAACCTTGCATAGAAGTCTATCCGTTCGACATTCCATTGTCAGTGGAGTGACCTTTGCACTTTTTTTATAACATGCAAAACAACGGACTGCCACTGCATTGAAAAACTTGCTCCTGGCTACACCATAACTAGCTCTTTATACACACTTGACATGCACTGTGTATGAAACCACAAGCACCAGACTGTTCTCCCCAGAAATTTTATTTCTTATTTCATTAGGTTTTTAGATCGCATGAACCATGCATAGAAGTCCATCCGTTCGATGTCCAGTAGAATTTAAGTGCATGTTTTATATTATTGAGGAACATGTTTGTAGCCTCCTTATTTAATGTGGATGTTTAGGAAAATTTCAAGTTGGTTTCGATCTATGTATCGTACTTGGTTATTGTACTGTTCTTGAAATTACAAATATCTGTACTCGGATTTGGGATTTGTTGTAAGCCATTTTTTGGCATGTTATCCTACAATGTGTCCCTAACCTTTTCTGACTGAGACTGAAATTATTGCTCCTTGCAAAACAATATATTGCTCTTTGTATAAAAATTACATGCACTGTGTATGAGAATACTAGCACCAGGCTGTTTTTCCCTGAATTTTAACTTGTATTTTATAACATGCAAAACAATGTACTCTCACTGACACTGAAAAACTTACTCCGAGCAACAACAAAACCTGCTCTTTATATAACTTTGACGTGCACTGTGTATGAAACCACAAACACCAGACTGTTCTTCCCAGAAATTTTATTTCTTATTTCTTATTTCCTTCGGTTTTTAGATGGCATGAACCTTGCATACAAGTCCATCCGTTCCACGTTCCATTGTCTATGGAGTGACCTTTGCACTCTTTTTATAACATGCAAAACAATGTACTCTCACTGACACTGAAAAACTTGCTCCGAGCAAGAACGAAACTTGTTCTTTATATAAACTTGACCGGCACTGTGCAAGAAACCACAAGCACCTGACTGTTTTTCCCAGAAGTTTTATTTCTCATTTCCTTCCGGTTATAAAAAAAAAAAAGCAGTTCTACCTGATGGAAGTCTGGAAAAGTTTATTGAACCCTTAGTCGAGTAACTGATATCAATAACATTTGATGAAATGTCTAATGTCTATTTGTTGGCTAAGAAGAAATGTTTGATTTCTTTAGCTCTGCATGTACATTCCATATGCATATGATGTTTTGGGAAAAACAACCATTGCTCAAACTTTTTAAGAGAGATTTTGCGTATTGCACTCTATATTCCATATACTTGCACCATACATGAAAAAAAATTGCACTTTGTCTCAAAATATTTGCATCTATGTTAGGCCAACTTGCCTCGTATGGTATGGAAAAATCAAACTTTTTGAAAGAGATTTTGCGTGTTGCACTCTATCTTCGATATATTTGCAACTTTACTCCAAATAGTTGCACTCTCTCTCAAAATATTTGCATCCATGTTAGGCCAACTTGCCCTAAGAGGATATGGTCAAATTAAACTTAAACTCTTTTTTTTTTTCCAGAGATTTTGCATATTGCACTTTATCTTTCATATACTTGCACCATACATGAAAAAAATTGCACTCTGTCTCAAAATATTTGCATCCATGTTAGACCAAACCTGGTCAAATGGCACCCTTTGACAATAATATTGCACTAGAATAAGGACTATTGGGTTGCCAATGTTTTGTCTCAATTCCACTTTTTGTATTAGGAAAACAACATTTGCTCGTTGTATTAACAAATTGTGCACCTTACGTGAAACAAAATGGAACCGTTTGACAATAACATTGCACCGGAATAAGGACTATTGGGTTGCCAATGTTCTTTCTCAATCCCACTTTTTGTATTAGAAAACAACATTTGCTCGTTGCATTAACAAATTGTGCACCTTACGTGTAAAAAAATGGCACCATTTGACAATAATATTGCACCAGAATAAGGGCTATTGGGTTGCCAATGTTCTTTCTCAATCCCACTTTTTGTATTAGGAAAACAACATTTGATCCTTGTATTAACAAAATATTTGCAGGAGTACGATTTTTTAACATAATTTCTGGACACATTTGTACGATTTGTTGCACTCTATATTCGATATATTTGCACCATTACTCTGAAAACATGCACTCTGTCTCATGAGTTGCTCTCTATTTTAAGTGAGCAACTATTCAATTTAAGTGAATAGTTTTTGCACCATTTGAGAATAACATGAGTTGCTCTCTATTTTTCCTAACTAGCACCATAATGGTTACGAATTGATTTGCACCTTGTATGAAAGAACATGCTCCTTATATGAAAAATTGTTGCACCTTGTAATAACATGACTCGTTCTTTGTTTTCCCAAACTAGCACCATAATTGTCTAAAATTTTTCTCATTGGAGCAAAGTTTGTATTATAGAATGTAGTGTTAATCCCACTTTTTTTTTTTTTTTTGAAACAACTCTTGCTACCTTTTTTTGCATTAGTAAAACAACATTTGCTCTCTCTATTAATAAATTTTGCACGTTAAGCTAAATAACATGACACCCTTTGACAATAACATTACACCGGAATAAGGACCATTGGTTTGCCAATCCCACTTTTTGCATTAGTAAAACAGCATTTGCGATCACTCCTCCGTTGAAATCACCTCGACGAGACTTGTCTAATCTAGTCTAATAACTAAGCAACTTTCCATGGGAAATTGTTTCGCTTATTGAATCTTTGGCATCACTGGCTCTATCCATAGTCTTTTTTCTCTCCCCTGTGACATTGTGCTTTCCATCGTCTCCTTAGCATCACCAGTCATGTCCTTGGCTCGATCTGCCTTCTCATCAACGTAGCTCTTTGCATCGCCCATATTCCCCAAAGCCAAGTTGGTCGCGTCACTAGACTTTTCATGACCTGTGAGCTGCCTCTTTTGCGTCCAATTCCCTTAAATTGAACATCATTGAACTCAGATGATTGCAAGCTATGTAAAAAAAATACATGTCAAACACAACCAAAATACCTGCTATACGCCTAGATGGTTCAGCTTGCAAAAACAGTCGAATACAAAAGTACATGGAGTGTTCTATAGAAATTGATAAGCATCTTTGGTGTCAACATTTTACTGATAGAAAATGTAAATACCAAGTCCCAATTAAGTAATATCTATCTTAGATGCAAGATAGAAGTCTATCCACAAACAAATTGAAAGGGCTGCATGAGAGTTCCGAACATTATAAAACTAACGAAAGAATATAACAGCATATATTCATATATTTCGTATGCTTGTAAGAGCATCGATGAGGTGGACAACCTGTGTACCAATTAGGCTGCTTCTGACCCTTATTACTTATGACCATCACCAGCATAGTTTAACAATACTAAGCTTCTAAATACTAAGGTAGCTCTCAACTGTTCAACCTTAGCGTCAAACTAAATCTAGTTTACTCCCTCTGTCCCAAAAAGTTAGTTCATCTTCACCTTTTGGGTTGTCCTGTGTCCTTCCACACTAAACCATTTCCTTAGCCCTTCCACACTCAAATTTATACACATAAGTGGATGAGAAAAAGTGTTGGAGTCTAAAAAGTAAAATGTTATCATTGCATTTCCAAAAAGAGTGTAATTTTAGAAATTCATATGTTTCGAAGAGCAATGATTGTCCCCTCAAAATACGTCTAACGAATGGCAAATATAGGTATATGCATAAACTAGTTTGACTACAATAATCAGAGAAGTAAAATAAGAGAGATTTAAAAACCTAAAAGAAAAAGTCCACAATAAGCGAACACTTATACCAAACCTAAATATTTCTCATCGAACATACGAAATCATCGTACTAAGCTTTTTTCTCCTCCTAACCAACTATAAGATTGACAATCACACCTTTGGGATTCACCTGTCTACTTGAACCATGGTAAGACAAGAACCAATGCTCCCACACGTCATTACAGAGCCTTGGTCATCTTCTTTTTAAAGTATTAAACTGATGTACAGTTTCAAATGACCTCCATAATAGCCAACAACATCATAGTAGCCAAATATTTGTAATGGAGAGAGGAGAGAGAGGAGTGATCGAGAGAGAACTTCCACAGCATTCAACAGTCTTTGTTGATAATCTACCACAACAAACTCGCAAAATATGGGTGTACAATCTATTCGCCAAGTATGGAAAGATCAGAGATGTGTTCATTCCAAACAAAAAGAGTAGAGTTACTGGTCAAGCTTTTGGGTTTGTGCGATTTATGAGCAGCAATGAAGCTAAGATTGCCATAGCCAAAACTAATGGAAGATGGTTCTGGGGCCAAAAGCTAACGGTTAAGTTCGCCAGATTCTTGAGAAGAGAAGACAATCATAAGCATAATCATCCACTCAAACTCCAAAAGCTTGCAGCAGAAAATAGAGGAAAAGAAGTATGGAGGAGGAAAGGAGTACCAGAATCCAGCAAACAAGGTGAAGCCAGAAATACATATCCACTGGAGGAAGCAGAACAAAAATTAGTCATACAACTAGTTGGGAATGGTTGGCTCCTTAGAAGTGCAGTTGGAAAAATGAAAAGATTGATAGCTATTGAAGAATTGGAAGATAAACTCAGAAACAAGTTCAAAGATGTAAAAGTTAAATCTATGGGGGGGAGATTCACCATTATTACCTTTTCTGATGAGAAGGTTAGGGAGAAAGCTATAAAAGAAAAATGGCTTGAGGAATGGTTGGAGGAGATCAAACCATGGAATGGAGAATCAGCAAAAGATGAGAGATTCGTGTGGCTAGCATGTTTTGGCATGCCACTCAATGCTTGGACGACTCCCACATTCAAGGAGATTGGTAACAAATGGGGTCAATTCATTCAAGTAGATGATGATACTCTGAAAGAAATTTCCTATGAAAAAGGAAGAATCCTCATTGCCACAGAGGTACAAACCAAAATTGAAGGTGTACTTGTTCTGGTGGTTGGAGACTTTTTTTTTTTTTTGATCAAAAATTGTTGGAGACTTTCAGTATAAAGTCAGAGTCCAAGAAGAGGAATCATTCAGATCCGTTCAACCAAGCAAGAAATTCTTTTCAGTTGATTCTCTGTTGTTGGGTGAGGAAGAAGAAGATGACGTGGACAGAAGGAATGCTGAGAAGGATTCAGTTAACAGAGGACAAGTGGAAATGGATGCACAGCTGGAAAATGAAGTAATGGAAAGGGCAGTAATGACAGGAGACAAGGAACATCATAAATGGGTTGGCATGCAGCAAGTAATTAATGCAGATAATAGTGTGCTATTGGAAAATGTTCAGAACCAACAGTCCCAATACCCGAACCAACAAAATAATTTGTTGGGAGATGATATGATGCTGGCGGTTACTGGAAAAGAAAATGAAGCATCAATTAGAGGAGGCTCAAGGATAATGCAAGTACCAAGGTTAGCAATTAAGCATATGGAAACAATAATGGAGGAAGAGGCAGAGTCATGTGTTGGGGAAACTCCAGGAAATGAGGTAAACAATCAGTTGGAACTTATTGAGATTGATGAAAATTCAAACCATAAGGAATTTCCAGAGGAGCACTGGAAGGTAGCAGTCGAGCATAATCAAAGGGAGCAACAACATCCAGTCCCTAAAGTTCTAACTGCAAGGCAAAAAAGAGTTAGACTGAGAAAGGAAATTAGGAATATTTGTGAGTCATTGGACGAAGGAACTCAAGTTGGTGAAGTTTGGGAAGATGTAAGCATACATTCAGACTCTATTGATTCAGAGGATAATCTGAGAAGGAATACCATTATCTTTCAAGGTTTTGAAGAGGAGCTGCAATCCCAAACAGCAATGGGTGTGAGGTTAGGGATTGAATTTTCTGAGGAAGACACAATGATGATGGCAAAGATGATCAAAGAGGATGCAAATAGATATGCTCTTCTGAGTAGAAGCAAATCCAAATGTTAATTTGTTAACTTTTTCCAAGGAGGAGCTTGGTGTTGATCTATAGTCGCAGAATTTGGTGTGCTTACCTTTGTTAGATTGATCATCATGATGGTCGTCCTTCATGGGGTCATCAAAGTGGCATGCAGTTTTTAAGGTTGTTCTCAGGTGGTTGGAAGGCTTCTAATTGAGGTTCTCTGGAAAATTATTGGTGCTGCTTTAGTTTAAGATTCTGGTGGATTCATGTGTTTCAAAATTCAAGAAGGATGCATGTGGAGTTTGTTATTAATCTTTCTGAGGGGCTTTGCTGAATATAAGAGCTGATGTTAATGCTGAAAGCTCTTGAGGAATGCCAAGGCTGAGGTTCTATGTTCTAGCTGGAGTTTGGTCTATACATATGCTGTCCATATGGAAGTTTTTGTTTCATTCACTTTCCTGGGCTAGAGTCCTTTTGGACGTTGTTTTACATCTTTTTCCCCTTTTTTTTTTTTTTTTTTTTCTCCTGGCTTTTCATTTAGTCTCTTGCTAGATGTGGAGCTGTGCCTTATTCTTGCTCTTGTGCTTGGATTTGGTTTTTATCCTCGATGTACCCTTCGTCGAGTTTTAATAAAATCTTGTTGCCGATCAAAAAAAAAAAAAAATCATAGTAGCCAACAACATTTTGGTTGGATGTGAAGGAAATCATGTGAGCCTAGTTTTTATAGTTACCATTGTTGCTTCTGAGTTCTACCTCGGTCTGGTGTTGAGTTTACTACATTTGTTCTCGGCATTGAATTTACTGTATATGCTTGCTGGAAATTTTTTTTAGTGAGACCAACTCATGAACCTGGAGTTGAAATAGGCATTTTTTTAGTGAGAGCAACTCATGAACACACAGACGACAGTGGTTATTCATGGACGGGGCAACTGCTCACAAGCATTTCATCAAACACATGGGGTGCAGAACCCATGTCAAGGACGGGGCAACTACTCACAAGCATTTCATCGAACACATGGGGTGCAGAACCCATGTCCATGTTTTCAAAACTTGGTGATTCGATGGAACCCAGAAAAATCACACACACAAGCACATATATCGGGATGGAAATTTGAATAACAAGAAAAAGGAACGGGAATAACCTTCAGTTTCGAGTAGTGGTCGAGGTCAGACAAACATCCGATAGGGATTCGACTGGCTTTTTTCCTGACCGTCGTCGATTGGTGCCAGCGTGGGTACTTCTGTGGCGGAATCGATATCGGGCTGCTACTGCTGTGACGAAACCGATGTCATCTGTGTTTTCCGGTAAGAGAGAGAGCGAGAGAGAGTGCACCGTTGCACATGGAGGGAGTGGGAGAGATAGAGGGAGAGTGCTAGGTTAGGTTATTCAATGGATGGTTAAGAACGAAGGAAAACGAACGAAGGAAGGAAGAAGGGAAGAGAGGGTTTCTTTCATTTATCTGGGAAAAATTAAATTGAGGGTATTTTGGGCATTGCAACTGAAATTTACCATGTATGTGTCATTTCTTTTCTCCTTACCATGTCTTTGGAATTTCCCAAACCATGGCCACCTTTTGGTCATTATTTGCTCCTAACACCACCTTTTGGTCATTTTCCCTAATTTTTTTACCCAATAGTCTTTTTGTTGTTAGTCCATGGGGCTGACTTTAAGGCAAACTCTTTCACGGAAGAGTTTGAATTCTATGCACCTTACCGTTCGCCCATTGGACTGGCGAAAGATTTTTTCCTTTGATTAAAAGGTTCTCTTCTGCTAACTATCAATCGAGCCCAATTCTTAATTTGTTGGGTTAGGTTGAGTTGAGTTGGGTTGAGTTGTTACAAATTTGGTATGGACAGCTTGTGGGAGGAAACTTTCATCAAGCTAACTTTTTGGTCCATTGTTTTTCCAAAAAAAAAGAAGAAGGAATTTAGTGTGCTTGAATTTATCACTTTTTCCCCTTCTTTCTCGGGAATGGGGATCATGTAGTGCACAAAATGTACTACATCGTGCAGTGCATTACATCCGGCCGTCCATTTCAGCAATGCACGGCTCAGATTTCATTAAAATATCCAACGATCGGATTAAATTCATTAACCGGATTAAATCTGAGCCGTATATTGTCAAAATGAACGGTCGGATGATACACTACACACGTCCCATTCCAAAGAACTTGAAAAGTATCATTTTTCAAGTATAATCATTCTGGATTAGTCATTTAATAGTTTCCTTTTAATTCTACAATTTTGTTTTTCTTGAAACTTTCAAATCCAATGTTGTGTAGAGGTTTTCTTGAGTAATTTCCTAACACTTCTTCCATAATTTGTGACAGGAAAGAGTTCATCATCCCTTTGAGGAGGAACTCTACTACCGCCCAGGAATCAAAAAACTCTGTGATAGCTTTCCACCTAATGAAGATAGAGAGAGAATTCAAACGCTTGGAACCTGTTCTCGCTGATGCCGAATGGAAGAGAAATGTCCACGAGTCAGGACGCAAGACGGTCACCCACGGACAGGAAATATCGCTCTGGGTTTCCCGTGTTGCCGTTCTAACGGCAGAGATTGAAGATATCGTAGTCACTTGTGACTTGCATCTGTTCAACATGAACATTGGTGATTCGACTTTTTCTAAATTGCTTCACTATTGGCCATTGGCAACAAATGACAATTTGAAAGCCAAGATACACATGTTGCTGTCTCGATTCCCTCGATCGAGAATGGCACCTGTGATTCAGCTAGAGCCTCTAATGAGATATCTGCCTTTTCCTCTACTGCTGCTCATAGTCATAGCCCAATATTTGTTGGCTGGTTACAAAACTTTTGTCGACAGTTGGCCCTGTCGCCTCTTGGGGATGTGCTTAATTGAAGGAATGGGCTTCGTGCACTTATGGGACCAGTTCTCAAGCAGGGTGAAGGAGGAAATAGACAAACTCGAAAGTGATAAGGAGGAAATAGACAAACTCGAAAGTGAAGCATTCTCTATGCAACTAACCGCAGATGGGCAAGCTTCCCAATCTATGTCAGAGCAAGATTCAAGAAAGCCTATCCAGATGATTGTTGGATCCATATGCATGCTTGGGTGGGACCAAGAGTTGAGACAACTGCAAGATTGGCTTCTGGAAGCAGAGGAGGAAGACTCTCGGACTCCCGCAGTTATTGCCGTTTATGGAGAAGCGGGAATTGGCAAAACCAGTATCGCGAAGGTTGTATACGAGAGGTTGCAAAAGCACTTTGATTGTCATGCTTGGATCTTTGTTTCTCCAAATCAAACGAGACTTCTGCGAGATGTTCTAAGAGGTCTTTTGAAAAGCATCTCAGTGGCCGCTCCTGGGAACCTAGGTGCCTTGGATGAGGCAAACATGAAGGAAAAAATCCGCCTCTTGTTAACTGGGAAGAAGTTCTTCTTAGTCTTGGATGACCTTCCATCTCAACAACAATTGGATG